>JAVTVJ010011108.1:0-111052 GCA_034509425.1 Eopsaltria australis | reverse complement strand
AAAAAAGAACAAAACCACAAACTGAAACAACTTCCTTAACTTTCACTCCCTGCTCTCCAGCCTCCTGCATCATGCAGGGACACTCAGGAGGGCACAGCTTTATGCTGCACACCATAAAGGGCACATTTATATTTTCTTTATTTATGCAAAGTTTAAAGATTGTTGCAGCTTTAATGATCTGAAATTGTAATAATGGGAATATGGGATCAGAGTGATTTAGGAAGCACTTGAAATCAATGTGGGGTTTGTGATCAGGAAATTAAACAGAGAAGAAGAATCAAGGGAAGACTCCAGCCACTGTTTCCCATCATTCCACTGAAAATGATTCCTTCCTGTCTTTGAAGCCTTTCCCTGGGAAGATGAAAAGGATCCAGCAGCAACAGCTGATCAATGGATGAGCAGCACTCACCACCAGGAAACACTGCCTGGATTAAAAATTAATGGACTGGGGCCTTTAGCCAAGGTTGTCCCCAGGGACTCAGCTTCCCATCTGAGCATGAAGGGATGGAACATGGAGATGGATTCTGAGCTGAAGGAAACATCTGAGTGATGTTTGGGTGGTTCTTCCGTGAGAAACCCTTCCTTTATAACAAACCAAACCAGAGGAGAAGCACTGAAATTCCTCCCTGCAGGAACCAGCCCAGGCTGAGGCTGTAACGAGCAGGGGAATGTCCCCAGGAACTGGAGTGACCCCAGCCTGCTGCAGGACTGGCAGAGCTGGCTGCACTCTGACACTGCAGAGCTGTTTGGAAGAGGGCATGGATAAAAACAGGCTTCAAAGAACAGGGAGAAATTCAGAGCTCCTGAGAGCCACAGCCAGGTTTGATCCCTTGCTGTACCCACCTTCATAGACATCATCCATGCAGATAATTGTGTCCCCTGTCTTCAGCAGCTGAGAGATGTTCAGAATTGCTCCCATGCCAGAGGAATAAGCCAAGGCTGGAAGAGAAAGGAGTCAGTGACAGATGTGACACAATGAACCAGACTTGCCCTGGTCTTCCTGGCTTTGCCTCTGAAAAGAACCTGTTCTGTCACTGTCTCACTGGGAACGTGGAGCCAGTGACAGCAGGAGCTTGATGTGCACAGCATGGACCCAGCAGGGACACTGGGACAGACTGGGACAGACTGGGAACAGGGGCTGCCTGCTCCCACTGCCTCCAGTGCTGCTGCACAAGGATGGATCCAGCTCAGCTCAGGCATCAGCCACAGTGAGGAGCACGAGAGAAACCCAGGGGTGCAGCTGCACTTTCCTGAACGAGAAGTATTGGGCTCTTCCCCACCTTGGAGCTGCTCCTGCCCCCAACCAACAGCCAGAGCTGTGGTCATGGAATCATGGAATGGTTTGGGATGGAGGGACCCCAAAGGCCACCCAGTGCCACCCCTGTCACGGGCAGGAACACCTCCCACTGTCCCAGGCTGCTCCAAATCCCATCCAACCCATGAGGTGCTCACAGTATTCCGCTCCATCGAGGGAGGACACAACCTTTTCCAGGACATGCCTGTTCGGGTTCCCAAACCGGGTGTATTTATAACCCTGGAGTGGAAATAAGAAACAAACATCAGAGAGAGCACTGGCAAAGCTTGGGATAAACCTCTCCCAACCCCTGCCTGCTGCAGGAACACAGAGCCCCAGGCTGGGCCAGGCTGGAAGGGACCCCAGCGGCTGCTCCGGTCCCATCGCTGCTCAGCAGGGCCATCCCAGAGCTCAGGGCACGGGATCGCTGCAGGCGGCTCTGGAGCGTCCCCGGTGAGGAGACCCCAGAGCCCCGCTCCGAGCCCAACGAGATGCTCGCCCAGGATGTTTGCCCAGGAGCTGCCACGTGGGGAAACCTCGGCACCGGGAGCTCCCTCCCCTTCCCAGGATCTCCTGGGCCCCTGCCGGGTCTCGCTGGGGCTCGGTGTCCCCCTGGGTCACTCGGTGCCCCGCTGGCGGCCGCACTCACCTTGTTCTTCCCGGGTGCCTCCTGCTTGAACACGGTGGAGAGTGTGATGGGCGGCACAACAGCCCAGGAGCTCCACTGCTCGGGCTCCTGCCCGTAGTGGATGGCATCGGTGGCGAAGTGCTCGAAGGGCTCCAGGTATCCGTCTGTGCACTTCCCTGCCATGGCTGCAGCTCTGAGGCACCTGCCCTCAGCCCGGCCGCTTTTAGCGACACCGCGGGCTCGGCGGGGCGGGGCTTTCGCGCCTTCTCATTGGCTGCGGCGCCTCAGGGCGGGAACGGCCGCGCCCTCCCATTGGCTGCCGCTGGGGCGGGGCCCGCCCGCTGGGGGGCGCCCGCGCGCCGCCGGTGAGGGGCCGCTCCCGGGGAGCCTTGGCTGCATCCAGGGGCTCCTGCTGTGGGTGCGGGGGCGCCTTTCCCTGGGAATAACCGGGAATGACCGCCAATAACCGGGAATAACCGGCATTGATCCCCCAGCAAGCTGCTGAGCCACGCACGAGGCCAACGCGTTCTGGGGTCCTGGTGTTGTTTTCTCCCCACAAGTGATCCCCACTCGGTGAGCAGCAGGTGAGGGAGAGAGGAGAGCCCCTGCCCGCAGCCATGGAAGCTGGCAATGGGCTCTCCGTGCCTCTGCAGAGCCTGCCCGTGGCCAGGCCGGGCAGCAGCGTCAGCCTGCTAATGATGGTCCATTACAGCTCCTGCAACCTCGCCAAAAACACCAATTACAGACACGAGGCCGACCCAAACCCGGCCTCATCACAGAGAGCTGGAGCCGCCAGAGATGTGGCCTGCAGTGCACAAAAAAAACTCATCAGCTCCACTTTCATGGGACGTTACTGACTGGGCAGGGACAAAACACAAAACTGGTGCACAGTGGATTTGTCCTTCCTTTCCATGGGGTAACCTGTCCAGGCAAACCCCAGATCACTTTTATTTTTCGTTTTCAGAAGCTAATGGTGGGAACGGTGCCAGCCCCAGCCACCAGCTCTCACTGCCAGCTCTGGATGCACCTCACTGCAGCAGCAGCTCTGGGGAGGGCTGGGAAGGGGCACTGCCCACTGAAATGCCAAGGCTGACCTGGGACAAGAGGCAAAGTGTGGATGAGCACTCGGAGAGCTCATCCTTGAGGCTGAGCAGAGAGCCAGGAACTCTCCTGTTTGCTGAACTCAGGGGATCCCCAACAACAACAAACCCTGGGCCCAGCCCCTCACCCTTGGGCAGATGCAAGGGCACCCAAAGTGAGCATTTCCCTGCCTCGAGGGGGATTCCTCACTGGGACCCTGCCCCGACTCTGTGCCAAAGCTGGCAGAAATGCTGCTCTCCGAGGTGCTAAGGCACCTCAGGTATCTCACTAATCAGGCCTGTGGGCAAGGTTAAGGCATGAGTTACAAGCTAAGCTAAACGCTGCCAAGTGTTGCTCCTTTGCAAAGCTGCTCAGTTAACCTTCAATGCCCTGAGTTAGGCTAAGAGCTCTTAAGTGTCATTGCTCTGCCCCATTGGGAGGGTTAAGCTGTAAGTTAAGTGAGGTGTAAGTCAGGTGGTGTTCCTGTGTTAAATGGTTAGGTTTAAGGTATAACTTAAGTTTCAGTACTATTAAGTCTGAGTGCTGTGAAGCTTTTAGGCCTCATTCCTTTTTATCGTTGCCCTCATTGTCCCTTTGACACAAACAAACACATCCCCATTAATGTTCCCCTGCAGCAGCATCAGCCTGCTGATGATGCTCCATTACAGCTCCTGCAACCTCGCCAAAAACACCAATTAGGGGCTTGTGCCCGACCCAAATCGGCCTCATCACAGAGAGCTGGAGCCACCACAGATGTGGCCTGCAGTGCACAACTGGCCAGAGCTGGGGCAGCAGCCTCACACCCTGGGCAAATCCCCAGCAGGGCAGCACTAATGCACAGGGCCATACATCCAGCCCCAGGGATGGGCTGGGATGCTCTCCCGGCCATCCCGAACACACGAGCCAGGCAGGAGCAGCACCCATTAGTGCTCTGCAGAGCCTGATTGATGCTGCTCTGAAAGGAGACAGCAACAACCAGGGAGAAAATCCTCCAAACACACGGGCACCAACATCAACAGCCTCCCAGCAGGAGCAGTAACTCCTGTCCTTCCCAAAAGCCAGAGTCAAAAACTCAATAAAACCTGGATGCCATCTGAGCCTGCCAGTCTGGCACATAGAAACCCATCAGCTCCACTTGCATGGGAAGTTACTGACAGGGCAGGGACAAAACACAAAATTGGTGCATGGTGGATTTGTCCTTCCTTTCCATGGGGTAACCTGTCCAGGCAATCCCCAGACCAGTTTCCTTATTCCTTTCCAGAAGCTCATGCTGGGAACGGTGCCAGCACATCCCCACTGAAGATGAAGCTCTTCTCCTCCCAGAAGAAAGCAGCAGCAGCAGGAACCAGACTGGACACACAGGAGGGACACCCTCCCTTTTCCTGGCTCCAGTGGTCACTCTGCTGACAGCTGAATGCATTTCAGGGACCACTGCTAATGAAGGCAGCCTGGATTGTACAGATGGAGGAATTGCACCCAATAACGAGGATTTGGCAGAGGGAAATTCCACTGGAATATGTGAAACACAGCCCCAAGCACTGAATTCACTCCCTGAGTTTGCAACAGCCCTCCTTGCAGGAACAGGGCAGATGTTGCCAGGAGCTGCTCTGGGAGCATTTCACTGAAACCATGGCCAGGGAATGCTGTGGGGCAGCCCCAGCCACCAGCTCTCACTGCCAGCTCTGGATGCACCTCACTGCAGCAGCAGCAGCTCTGGGGAGGGCTGGGAAGGGGCACTGCCCACTGAAATGCCAAGGCTGACCTGGGACAAGAGGCAAAGTGTGGATGAGCACTCGGAGAGCTCATCCTTGAGGCTGAGCAGAGAGCCAGGAACTCTCCTGTTTGCTGAACTCAGGGGATCCCCAACAACAACAAACCCTGGGCCCAGCCCCTCACCCTTGGGCAGATGCAAGGGCACCCAAAGTGAGCATTTCCCTGCCTCGAGGGGGATTCCTCACTGGGACCCTGCCCCGACTCTGTGCCAAAGCTGGCAGAAATGCTGCTCTCCGAGGTGCTAAGGCACCTCAGGTATCTCACTAATCAGGCCTGTGGGCAAGGTTAAGGCATGAGTTACAAGCTAAGCTAAACGCTGCCAAGTGTGTTCCTTTGCAAAGCTGCTCAGTTAACCTTCAATGCCCTGAGTTAGGCTAAGAGCTCTTAAGTGTCATTGCTCTGCCCCATTGGGAGGGTTAAGCTGTAAGTTAAGTGAGGTGTAAGTCAGGTGGTGTTCCTGTGTTAAATGGTTAGGTTTAAGGTATAACTTAAGTTTCAGTACTATTAAGTCTGAGTGCTGTGAAGCTTTTAGGCCTCATTCCTTTTTATCGTTGCCCTCATTGTCCCTTTGACACAAACAAACACATCCCCATTAATGTTCCCCTGCAGCAGCATCAGCCTGCTGATGATGCTCCATTACAGCTCCTGCAACCTCGCCAAAAACACCAATTAGGGGCTTGTGCCCGACCCAAATCGGCCTCATCACAGAGAGCTGGAGCCACCACAGATGTGGCCTCTGCATCTGAGGTCAATCAAGTTTTTGCTCTGAGCTGATGGGTGAGAAGAGAATGAACTGAGAGCAGCACCAGGAACCAGCCCTTGTGCCCCAAACCTGCAGCAGCAGGAGGAACACTGAGCTCTGCTGGCAGAACTGGGATCACATTCCCGGGGCGCCCACGGCTGCTCCCACCCAGCTCCTGGCTCCAGGCACGGGCAGGGAGAGCCCAGGCTGTGCCCAGCACACCCTGCACAGCCAGGGAGAGACACCCACCACAGCACGGGAGAGTCCCAGGAGCCCAGGCTGGAATTCCCAAAGGCAAAGCAAGAGTGGTTTGCTTTTCCATGTCCTCATCCACAGCCATGGCCAGGTCCAAGCTCCTTTTTGACCCTCAAGCGTCAGGGAACTGCAGGAAGGAAAGGGAGAGGTCATTGTGCTCTGTCCCTCCACCAACCACACACATTTTTATATTTCTTTCCATAAATAAGAGTCACATTTTAGCATTAGATTCTCTTCATGCCCTCTGATGGCCAAGACAAATATGTGGAGTCACTGGTGATAAGTTTCCTTATCATAAAAACCCCAAAAACTCCACCAATAAAAAACCTCACACACAAAAAGAACAAACTCAGGATGAAAGCTTTCCTGCCTGTAGAGAACATCCCACACCTCCACAGCTGCTGCAGGTTCACATTTCCCCTCCCACAGCCCAAACTCCCCATTTCAAACCCCTTGATCTAATCCTGTACAGGGTGCAGGCTGGCTTTGGCCAAGGCACGGGGGGACAGGACACAGGAATGGATCCCAGTGCCACAGAGCAGGGATGGATGGGGGATTGGGAAGGGATTCCCAGCTGGGATGTGTCTCGGGGATGGTTTTACCGCAGTCACCAGCGTCCCCAGCTGGTGTTGGCCATAACTACACCAAAGGGAACACTGGTGCTTAACAGGGGAAAACTTCTGTCATTGGCAGGGATTTTATTTATTGTTTGTTCTATTTTACAGATATATATATATAATTATATGCATCTATACGTATAAATCTGCTAGTAAAGAACTCTTCATCTCTTAGCAATAGAACTTATAGTACTTATTATTTTATATATATGTGTACACACATATAGTATGAAGTAACAGTACAAACAAGGTTAAATTAATTGAAAAGCAATCTATTGCTTCAGTCAATTTAAATTAGCAGGAGCCGATGCCTGGGAAGCTCCCCCTGCACAGGAGGCGGAATTCCTTGCCCGTGCCGAGCCCCTGTCAGAGCAGCCCCTGGAGCTGCGGGGAAGCCGGGCCAGCAGCGCCCTCTGCCAGCTGCGGCCGCAACTGCACCGGGGGGGAAATCGCTCCGCGGCTCGGAGAACTCGGCTCGGCTTTTGTTGTTGTCTTTTCTGTTTTATACATATTTCTGCCAGTAAAGAACTGTCATTCCATTTCCCATATTTTTGCCTGGAAGCCCTGTAATCTCAAAGTTACAGCGATTTGCCGGGAGGGGTCACCTTTCCCTCCCAGGGATGTTCCCACCTTCCTTGGCTCCCCCCGCCTTTGGAAGCAGCACGGAGCCTCCCAGGAGCCGAGCAGAGAGGGACAATGCCCTCCTTGGGCCGGGGCCCGCAGCCCTTTGGGTGCAGCCCGGGATTGGGAGCAGCTTCCCAGCCCCACCTGGAGAGGGAGCAGGGGCTGGCACCCCCCGATCCCAAAGCCCAGCCCAGAGCTCACCCACGGCTGCTGGGCACAGGCATTCCGTGCCCTCCAAGGAGTTCCCTCACCTCTCCTGCCCCATCCTGGGCATTCCCTACTGACAGAAGCAGTCCAGAGACCCCTAAAAAACCCTAAACCAATCTCACAGTACATTGCAACAGCACAGCTTTCACTTGATTCTCTTTCCCAGGCCCCATAATCCTCTAACCTGCAAGCCATAAATACCCCACAAACGTTTTATTTCACCTTAATGCAGCCCTCCATTGCTCAGACATTTCAGCCACACCACTTACACCTCTTTCATAGCCCATAAAGCCACCCAAGTACCTCAGACTCTGTGCTAGGAATGGCCAAGCCCTCCCTGCAGGGAGAAATCACAGCAGCATTACAGGGGGATTGGAGCAATGAGTGGCTGCAGCCAGGAAAAAGATAGAAATAAAGAGCCAAAGGAGCAAAACACACAAACCTGCCTGGGAAAGGGCTTTCCTAGAAAATAGCCAGCATAGGGAAGGGATGGCCCTGCTGCTTTTATGTCTTTGTAAAAGTGTTTGCAGGTGCCAGGCAGAGCTGGCCCCGGTAACCCCTCTCAGGTGTGGGAGCTGCAGCAGCTGCTGACAACAATTGAGAATTCCATAATTACTGACCACAATAAGAACCATGCATATTCTCTCATTAGATTAAAAAACTTGATGTTTTAATTTAGACTAAAATCCTTTCCATCACTGATACATTACAGCATCTCCTGTCATGTTTTCCTTTCTAACCACGCTGAGCTGTTGCCAGGACAGAAAGTGGGATTGATTTTCCCCCTGATCCGGGCTGTGAAGCTGGGCAGGAGCATCAATCCATTTATTGGTTATCCCAGGGAATCCTCCTCGGGTGAAGCCTGCAGAAAGTGATGACTCCAACTGTTTCACTCTGGAGCAGCTCCCAGACTCCTTCGTTTACAAATGTGACTCTGGATGTGTTTGCATCCAACCTCCTGCTCCCGAAGGATGTGACACGGTGTCAACCTCCTCCTCCTCCTCTTGGAACAAGTGAGGAGAGTGCAGGGCAGGGCTAACACAATAACAGGGATAACTGCATGGCCTGGGGGATGTTACAGTCCCAGGAAGATTTAGGTTGGAGATTGGGAAAATTTCCTCATGGGAAGGGTGGCCAGGCATTGGAAGAGGAGTCCCCAGCCCTGGAGGATTTAAAAGCAGCGTGGATGTGGCACTTGGGGACGTGGGGCAGTGCTGGCAGTGGTTGGGCTCAATGGGCTCAGGGGGCTTTTCCAACCTGAACCATTCCTCATCCTCATCCTCCTGCAAGCAGCATCATCCTGCTGCAGCCTCGAGTGTTTCAATGACTTTCCTAGAGGACAAAGCTGGAATTCTCTCTGCTGTTACAGCTGAATTTCCAGTCTCCTCCTGCTCTTCCCCTGCTTAAGGAAATGACTCCACAGGGGCAGGAGTTGTGGATTTTTATCCCTGTACAGCCATGAAGGGACGCAACCAACTGGAAGCATAGCAGCCTTAAAAGTGATTGAGAGCACGTTCAGGTCCCTAAAAATACTCCTGGAGCCAGTTTTTCTGGCTGTACAATGAGTTTTCCTTGTGCTCCAGTGTTCCTTTCCACTGTTCCCATTGCACAAACACCAGTTCAGGCATCCACCTGTAGTGTTTATGTAAGGGCATGGACTTCACACAAGATGGAGAAGTGCAAAGATTTTTATTGTGTAGTGAATATTTTTTAAATATTAGTGCACAAACAGGATAGAACTTCATATAAACAGGAAAGATGTATTTTAGAGTGTCTTTTAATTATTTGGAGTATTGTTTAGATGTTCCCTGTGATGGGAACAGGTGAACAATGCCCTGCAAGGGCACAAACCACAATATTCCCACACAATTGCTCCAGAAGGTCACAAACCCAGCATTCTTTTGGCCAGCCCATCTCAGGTGAGCTGGATGTGTTTCCATGGTCACCTCTGGGCCCAGGGAAAGGCCAATTCTGGGCCTTCCAGCCCTGATTTCTGTAACCCCCACGGTGGAACCCTGCACCCACCCACACTGGGGCACTGTTCACAAAGTTCCTTCATCCACATCTCTTTAAATTCTGATTTTTTGGGCAACAGCTTCTCCCCTCGTAGGCAAAGCAAATTGCCTGATATTAAGTGAAATGGAACAAGCAGCTCAAAAATGTGCAAGGGCTGAAGGATGAGAGTCCTTAACTCACAGCTCTCGTTGTGGCACTGAGATAACGAGGGAAGAGCTCAGCTGTGCATGTAGACATTTAAACAATCCCTTCCCCCTGATATTATACATCATTTTTTAGGGTATTAAACATTAAGGGCTGGATTTTAGTGGGGTTTTTTTGTGTGGTGCAGAGTTTAGAAGAGCAATATTTTGTAGACAAAGGACCCAATCCGGGCTGGAAGTGCCTGGGGGGAAATGCACACTGGAGCCAAACCGCAGCAATCACCAGCACTTCATTATAATAAAGGGGTTTTTTTTTCTCAGAAAAACAATTCAGTGGAATTTGCCAGCTCCCAGCTCACACGATTTCAGCTGATTTGGTGCTTTCTGGAGCTGGAGTGACTGTGCTTGGACAGTGACAGAGTTTCAGGAGGGTTGGTGTGGGAAGGGCAGGGGAGGGCACCACCGGTGAGGGTGATCATGAAATGTGTGTGAGAATTTGGGAGGAAAGAAGAAACTTCTTTTGCAACCACCCCTGTAGGGTCAGAAGGGCAGGTTTTATGCAGTAGGGAAGAAAAAACCAAATAAAACAAGAAGGATGAATCCTGTAGGACCTGAGGGATCAGCTGGAGCTGGGCCAGGGAGGATCAGGCTGGGATCAGGGGAAGGTTCTTCCCCAGAGGGTGCTGGGCACTGCCCAGGCTCCCCAGGGAATGGGCACGGCCCCGAGGCTGCCAGAGCTCCAGGAGCTGCCGGGGATGCCCAGGCTGGGATTGTTGGGGGTCTGGATCAATGATCCTGGGGGTCCCAGAGCTCCAGGAGAGGTTGGACAGCGCTGCCGGGGATGCCCAGGCTGGGATTGCTGGGGGTCTGGATCCATGATCCCCGTGGGGCTCCCCCAGCCCAGGATATTCCCGGATTCCACGCTGTTTTTCAGCCTTCAGTGATTACCTGGCACCCCCTGCTCACCCTCCCAGGGTCCCCAAGTGCTTCTCTCTGTCCCTCAAAGGCTGGGAATCCTGCATTCCTCCCCTCCTGTCCTGGCACCACCTGGGCACAGGGCTATTCCCTTTCCCTGGGGTGGGGATGGATCAGCTCCTTGTCCCACGTGCACCTGACTCCTTTTCCCGCTGAATTTTCCTGAAATTTTTCATGAATTTTCCTGTTAAACCTGGGCATTCCCAGCCCCACCTGCTGCCCTGATGGGATAACGAGAACCCCCTGAGCTGCCCGGGCTGTGCCCTTTATCTTCATCCCCATCCTCCTCCTCCTCCTCCTCCTGCTCCCCTGATGGGATAACGAGAACCCCCTGAGCTGCCTGGGTTGTGCCCTTCATCTTCATCCCCATCCTCATCCTCATCCTTCTCCTCCTGCTGCCCTGATGGGATAACGAGGGCTCCCTGATCTGCCCGGGCTGTGCCCTTCATCCCCACCCTCCTCCTCTTCCTCCTCCCCTGATGGGATATTGAGAGCCCCCTGAGCTGCCTGGGCTGTGCTCTTCATCTTCATCCTCCTCATCATCATTATCATTCTCCTCCTCCTGCTCCTGTTGCCCTGATGGGATAACGAGAACCCCCTGAACTGCCCAGGCTGTGCCTTTCATCCCCACCCTCCTCCTTCTCCTCCCCTGATGGGATAACGAGAACCCCCTGAACTTCCTGGGCTGTGCCTTTCATCCCCACCCTCCTCCTTCTCCTCCCCTGATGGGATAACGAGAACCCCCTGAACTTCCTGGGCTGTGCCCTTCATCTTCATCATCCCCATCCTCCTCCTCTGATGGGATAACGAGAGCCCCCTGAGCTGCCTGGGTTGTGCCCTTCATCCCCATCCTCCTCCTTCTCCTGCTGCTGCCCTGATGGGATAACAGAGCCCCCCAGGCTCCATCCCCCCCTCTGCCCGGGGTGTTGGGGGATAGAAACAACCCCTGGGAGAAAACGGGAATTTTCCATCCCAGGCCTCTGTGGGTGCTCCTGGCAGAGCTCTCCTCGCAGTGATCCCCACAGTGCAAACCCATTCTGATGCCAGGTAGGAAAAGATTCCTCAGTTCTGCTCCTCTCCTGTAAAATCTTTGAGTAACTCTTCTATACAACCACGTGAATGTGTTTTATTTATGCAGCTGGTTTGTAGAATCATAAAGAAAAACCTTGGAGTTTTAAAGAATAGAATGATTTTTAGGGCTGTAAATCCCTTGACCTTGTAGGCATTGAATTTGTCTGCTTTTTATTACTTCAAGGACATAAATATCTGTTAGAGTGTAAATTTTGAGCTGAAGAAATACATTGAGGAGGAATGTTTGGGACATTGAGTGTAGAAATATTAATTAATTTACAGCCTGCTATTTATTATTATTGAACATAAGAGAAGAAACCTGTCAAGGGGATGAGGGGATTGTGTGATATCAATATATATTAAAATATAAACTTTGAGCTGAAGAAATACAGTGAGGAGGAATGTTTGGGACATTTAGTGTAGAAATATTAATTAATTTATAGCCTATTTATTAATTTACCCTGTTTATTTTAATAGGGTAAATAATAGCCTATTAATTAATTTAGAGCATATTAATTAATTTACCCTATTTATTATTGTTGAATATAAGAGAAAAAAGCCTCTCAAGGGGATGAGGGGATTGTGTGATATAAATATATATTAGAATATAAACTTTGAGATTAATAAATACATTGAGGAGGAATGTTTGGGACATTTAGTGTAGAAATATTAATTAATTTACAGCCTGCTATTTGTTATTATTGAATATAAGAGAAAGAAACCTCTCAAGGGGATGAGGGGATCGTGTGATATAAATATATATTAAAATATAAACTTTGAGCTGAATAAATACATTGAGGAGGAATGTTTGGGACATTTAATGTAGAAATATTAATTAATTTACAGCCTGCTATTTATTACTACTGAATATAGGAGAAGAAACCTCTCAAGGGGATGAGGGGATTGTGTGATATAAATATCTATTAGAATATAAACTTTGAGCTGAATAAATACACTGAGGAAGAATGTTTGGGACATTTAATGTAGAAATATTAATTAATTTACAGCCTGCTGTTTGTTAATATTGAATATAAGAGAAAGAAACCTGTCAAGGGGATGAGGGGATTGTGTGATATCAATATCTATTAGAGTATAAATTTTGAGCTGAATAAATACATTGAGGAGGAATGTTTGGGACATTTAATATAGAAATATTAATTAATTTACAGCCTATTTATTAATTTACCCTGTTTATTATAATAGGGTAAATAATAGCCTATTAATTAATTTACAGCCTATTAATTAATTTACCCTATTTATTATTGTTGAATATAAGAGAAAAAAGCCTCTCAAGGGGATGAGGGGATTGTGTGATATAAATATATATTAGAGTATAAACTTTGAGCTGAAGAAATACATTGAGGAGGAATGTTTGGGACATTTAATGTAGAAATATTAATTAATTTACAGCCTGCTATTTATTATTATTGAATATAAGAGAAGAAACCTGTCAAGGGGATGAGGGGATTGTGTGTAACAAAACCAGGAGCTGTAGCAGGTGTGACACAAACATGAATTTGCTGTAGGGTGGCGTGCACGAAGAGCATTTTGCAAGAGAAAGTTCGTGTGATGTTCAATACATTCCAACAATTAAAGCGTGTGGGGAGCTGTGTGATCTTTGGATACTCAGAAATCCCGAGCTTGGTTTGTTTGGGTTGGTTTCAAAGCTTTGTAGGAATGTTTAATCCATAATTAACAGCCCCTGCTTGTAACCATCGTGATGGGGGAAAGTCTGGTTTGTTTTTCGTGGGATTCAAAGGTGCTGAGCTCAAAAATGACAGAAAATGTGGATTTGAGCTGCTCTACCTGAGGTTAATATTGATCTGAGCTGAGTGTCTGAATCCCTGGCTGCAGGGAGCAGCCCTGGCTTCAACCCCTCCTAATTAATCCAGGCAGAGGGTCCTTGAGCCGAGCCTAAATGAGAGCCCTTCTGCTTTGCCTCTGGTTTGTTATTTATGCCTCTGTCCCAGGGTTTCTATATTCTGTGCCATGATCTGTTAATTAGCTCTTGCTTCCCCCCCTCGAGTCATTTGGCTTAAGATTTAATTAAACAGGGGATGTTAAGTGTGGTGTAAGTGAAGAGATCCAGCTGAGGTTGCTTTTCCCTGGCTGGGAGGGATCTCAAAGCTGAATATTCCCTGTATCGGGAGCCCTTCCTTCCCTGTGCCATGGATCAAACAGGAGGGAATTCCCTGGATATTTACCCACGTTTATGAATTGTTTTAGCTGTAATTATTGTATTTAAAAAGCTGTTATTTGGATATTTTATGGACTTCTCAGTGCCTGTTGCTGTCCTTGCCTGTGCTGAGCTGTTGGGGCTTTGAAAGTACAGGATGGAATGAAAAGCTGGCAATGCCTCAAATTGTCCATCCTGAGGCACCTTTGGGCTTTCCAAGGACAAAAAAATAGAGGGAAACCAGCCAATTTCATGAGGATTAATCAGATTTTCTCCTGGGAGTTGGGGTAAATGGGATGTGACTCTGGGATTGTGTGACTGCCACTCTTGAGATAATTTTCAGGAGGGAAGGTGCAAATTGTGCTAACAGCAAATGGAAGTTTGTTCTGATTATTTAATAGCTGTGCTTAGGGTGCAAAGAGTTTTGGTCTATGGTATTTAGAAAATTTGCCTTTAAGGTGTTTGTTTGACAGGGTTTGTAGGATTCCATGGGATTGCTCCTGTACTTTTAGAAAAAACTGATTTTCTGCCTCTGCCCCAGGCCTTGAACTGGCAGCTCCTTCAGATGGAGGCGTTTTCTCCCTGCCCCTGATGCCCTTTGGTCTCTGCCTTTTCCTTTTCCATGTTCTCTGCACTCTTTGCCCATGTATTTGGAGCTCTGTTCCTATTGTATCCAGAGCTGGTTTTCCCAGTGCTTTTCCATGCTCTTTCCCTAAGCACAAAGACAAAACAAATCCCAGAGCTCCAAGCCCTGGGGGTGCCAGGCCCTGTCCTATCTCGGCTCTTCCTGGGAACCAAGGCCCAGAACAGCTCTGAGGTTCATTTTCATCAGCAAAGCCCAGCCAGTGCTGAGAGGGGCTCCAGAGAAGGGGCTGCACCTGGGGGGGAATGGAATCACCACTTGTCCTCCTAATTGCTGCTTTTAATCAATTCTGCTCATTTCCTAAAAGCTGTAAATCTGTCCTCACCCCTGGAGGGGCTGGGCTTTTATGGACACCTTTCCATAACTGCTCCTGAAGGCCTTCCAAATAAAGATCCCCTTTTCTATCCCCTCCTTGCTAAAGTGATCCCGAGTTTCTTTTCCAGGCTGGGGGAAAAGGCAGCACCCCCAAAGTAGTCAATTAAAAATAAAAACCCCAAACCATCCCCGAGCCCAACTCCGAGCAGTTTCAGTGGAGCTGGGCTGGAGAATGAGCCTTTTGTGCCGTTGTTTTTCCCAGGAGCTGCAGCTGTGCCCAGTTCCCTCTCAAACGAGTTCATCAGCTCCATTATTCCCCAAAATTGGAGCAGCTGCTGCTCCACTCCAGCCTGATTTCCCCTGCCCTCCTCTCAATTGGTTCACTCCAAACATTTTGTCACCAAACCCTTCATTTGTGGCAGCCACGTGGACAAAATCCATTGAGCTGCTCCAGAGGGCAGCGATTGGAGCTCCTTGCTCAAAGGCTGGGATCACGCTGGGATGTGGAGTGTGGGATCTCAGTTCCTGGCTCTCAGGGAAAGGGGAATGCTCGGAGGGGTTGGATTGTGCTGCGGTTTGGGAGGAAATGGGAATATTGCCCCCCCTTCCCAGGCTTTTATCCCGATGGGTTTGGTGCTCGCAGCTCTCAGGGATGCAGATGTTCCTGGAGTGGGAGGTGGCAGCTGTCGGGAATGCTAAACACCAGGAATGCTGGCAGGGAGCGAGGGAGAAGCTGGCTCGGTCACCAGGAAATGCAACCAAATATTTACAGAGATTCTTTTCCAGGATTTTCCTAGATTTCCTCCAGTGCCTGAAAGACTCCAGCTGGAGAGGGCAGGTTCTGCATTCACGCAACCTTTAGGATGTTCCTGCTGCTGTTCCAGGGCTGAGGCTGCATTGTTGGAGCAAAAAAATGGGAATTCAGTTTTCTCTTGAGCTACTCGAAAGGCTTGGAAGACGCAAACAGCTTGGAAAAGCAGGAGGATGGAAACACAAAGCGCTCCGTTCTTGGGAGCTGTCCATGGTCTTTTCAAACGCTGCGGATTCCTGCAGATGTCTGGGAAGTTTGATTCTCTAATTGCTTCCCTCGTTCCCTGGCTATTTGAGGGAAAGCTTTGGAAATATTCTGTTTTTTCCTGGGAGAAGGGGACCAAAATCCAAACCTGCTGGGGCTTATAAAAGGGGGGAGAGTGCCAGGACAAGGGGAATGGATCCCACTGCAACGAGGCAGGGAGAGATGCGATATGGGGCAGGAGTTGTTCCCTGGGAGGACGAGGAGCGGCTGGAATTGAATTCCCAGAGGAAAATCTGTGGCTGCCCCTGGATCCCTGGGGGTGTTGCTGGGCAGGGCTGGGAGCAGCCTGGGCTGGTGGGAGGTGTCCCTGCCCACGGGATGGGATTTAAGGTCCCTCCCATCCCAAACCAGTCTGGAATTCTGCATCCCCAGCGACACAGCCCATCCCTGCCCCAGCCTCACGATCCCACTGGGGTTTGTTTGGAAGTGGAGGCTCCCCCTTTCCCCAGAGACACGGACACGCCTTTGCCCAAAATCCCCGGGTTTGTATCCAGTACCAGCTGGAAAAGCAGGATTGGGATCAGCTGCAGGGCACCCCAGCCAGCGAGAGCAGGCACGGAGGGGTTTGGAGCGGAGCTCCTGCTCTGCACGGGAGCGAACTGCAGAACCCTGGATTTATCCCTGCTTTCCACAGGCGGCTCTGGGAATCTGCTGCGGGACGGGAGCCAGCGCTCCTTGCCCGCGTTCTGTCCTCGCTCCCGGCCACGCGGTGGTGGTGTTGTTCCCCTAATCCCGGGAAGCTCTTCCCGGGAGCAGCTGGAGGAGTGGGAAGGGCTGCGTTTGTGGGATGCGGCTGACTGACAGCGGGCTGATCGCGAGAAACGTTCGTGCAGTTTTCATGTCAGGCCGTCAATATTTGTGTGGAGTGGCGAGGCTGCTTTTCCAGCTTCCCAGGCTCTGGAATCGAAATTTTCCCTGAATTTGGTGGTTTCGTGCTACTTTATCCCCATGGGGGGGTGGGAAGAGATATAAGCCACTTTTCCAAGAGAACTTGGGAACTCCTTGAGTCCTTGGGTATCATTTTATGAAATTAAACTTGTTGGTGAAATGGTTGTTCAGGCTCTGTGCTACGAGGAATGGATCTGTCCTGATTCCTGTTGGCAGGGGTTTCAATCCCAAAACTCTGGTGTTTGGGAGCCTGTGTGCTCAGGGACGGGGCTCATGCAGAGATGCTCAGGAGCAGGCAGAGGTTGGAGCTGCTGAGTGTGGTCCCAGAGCTCCTTGGCCAAAAACCCTGCAGAGCCGGGCTGGGAGAGCTGGGAATGTTCCCCTGGAGAGGAGAAGGCTCCAGGGAGAGCTCAGAGCCCCTTGCAGGGCCTGAAGGGGCTCCAGGAGAGCTGGAGAGGGACTGGGGACAAGGCATGGAGGGACAGGACCCAGGGAATGGATCCAGAGGGCAGGGATGGATGGGAGATTGGGAATGAGGAATTCCTGGCTGGGCTGGAATTCCCAGATTTGCTGTGGCTGCTCCATCCCTGGCAGTGCCCAAGGCCAGGCTGGACAGGGTTTGGAGCAGCCTGGGACAGTGGGAGGTGTCCCTGCCATGGCAGGGGTGGCACTGGGTGATCTTTAAACCCCCTCCCACCCCATTCCATGACCTTCCTGGCTCATTCCCTCCCACCCCATCCCAGGATTCCACGACCTTCCTGGCGCACTCCTGGTTCTCGTGTGCTGCAGTGGAGCCCTGTGCAGTGGGTGCTGTGTGATCAGCTCAGTTCTGTGGGATTTCATTTCCAAAGTGCATTTTAAGAAGGGCCCTTCTGGGGAGGTTCAGGGTTTGGGGGCAGAGCAGGGGGTGACAGTTCTCCATCACCGCCTGTCAGAGCAGCCCTGGCATCCTCAGCAACCCCGCAGTGCCCTCGACTCTGAGGAGCCTTCAAATTCATTGTGTGCAGCTCAACTTTGTCAAGTTCTTGTGCTTAATTTGCTTGTAAGCTATGGGCAAAAATGGCAGTAATTTGAATTTTTTCTGGGTCGCTGTACACTATTATCAGCCGGTCTCCTTCCTAGCAATATCAGCCGTTCAGTTTTTAGCCAACGGATTTTTAAAATAAATATTCCCTGGCTGGAAAGGAGGAGATGGTGTTCTAAAATTGTTAGAGCTCGTTGTTAAAAATGACCTTCATGCAAGAGGAGGTCATTTGATTTATAAATAGAGTTTTAAAAAAGTTCTTCATTTCAGCAGAGCAGGTTTGGAGAGTCCTGCCTGACCATTAACTGAGGACAGGAAGGAATTCCAGGACTGCTCCAGCTTTAGTGGCAGCTGAGGAGCAGGGAAAGGGCTTGGGCCTCGGTGTGGAAAATTGGGATGGGGAGAAGGCTTGGAATAAATTGGGATGGGGAGGATGTTTATGCCCATCCCTGGATGTTTCCGTGTAAATTTGTGTCCATCCCTGGATGTTTGCTCCTAAATTTGTGTCCATCCCAGGCTGTTTCCATGTAAATTTGTGTCCATCCCTGGCTGTTTTCACCTAAATTTGTGTCCATCCCTGCATTTTTCCAGCTAAATTTGTGTCCATCCCTGGCTGTTTCCACGTAAATTTGTGTCCATCCCTTGGTGTTTCCTCATGGATTTGTGTCCATCCCTGGCTGTTTCCTCATGGATTTGTGTCCATCCCTGGGTATTTCAGGGTAAATTTGTGTCCATCCCTGGATGTTTCCATGCAAATTTGTGTCCATCCCTGCATTTTTCCAGCTAAATTTGTGTCCATCCCAGGCTGTTTCCGTGTAAATTTGAGTCCATCCCTGGCTGTTTCCATATAAATTTATGTCCATGCCTGGATTTTGGCCACTCTCACCTCAGCCTGGTGCCTCCCGTGCATTTTTTCCCTGCACAGTTGCAGCGCTGCAGCCCGAGCTGAGCGGGGCTGGGAGCTGCGCGCCCTGCCCGCTCTGCAGCCGGGGTTTGTGGGCTGCTGAATCTTCATGAGCAGTAACGCATCCCGTCCTCCCTCCTCCGAGGCACCGCGATGGAGCTCCGTGGAGGTCGTGTCCTCGCTGTGCCCGCAGCTCCCAGCTCTGCTCCCCGGCTGAACTCGGGTTAAACGCTGCTGCAGGAGAGGCAGGGAGGGAGAGGCCTTTCCCCCTGGGTTCGTTTCAGGATCAGATCCAATCCCTTCTCCACCTGAGGTGGGATGGGAAGAGTAATGAAACACCAAATGTTTTCTCCTGCAGCAGAGCCAGACCTCGGTGCTGAGCAATCTCCCTGACAGGAAACACAACCAGCCCCATCCAGAATTAGCTCGGATCCATTCTTTTCAGCCAATTTTATATTTTTTTCCCCCGATAACGCACTTGCAACACCTCTAATTTTAGCCTGGCTGTGCGTTCCCAGAGCGAGCAGTGCCAGGAGGGTGTAGGAATTCACTGAGCCCTGATGGGAACGTGACTGAGCTCAGGGAAATGTGCCCACACTCCCACCGGAGAGCAAATCCAGGCAATGGGGCTGTGCAGTGCCACTGGTGTGGATTTGGGGGACAAAGCCCTGCCAGGGGTGTCCACAGGCTGCTCATCACCCCGAGTGGGGTTTGGGCAGGTTTAGGGTGGGAGTGTGGGGAGCTCTGCAGGGGGACCTGGCCAGGCTGGATCCAGGGGTCAACAGGGCCAAGGGCTGGGTCCTGGCTGGGGTACAGCAACCCCTGGGATGCTCCAGGCTGGGAAAGAGGGGCTGGAAAGCTGGGAATGGCTCAGGGGGTGTTGGTGACAGCAGCTGGACAGAGCCCAGGGGTGCCCAGGTGGGCAAGAGGCCAATGGCACCTGGATTGGGTCAGGCCCTCATGGTGAGACCCTGAGGGGCTGGAGCATGTTCAGAGATGGGAAGGGGCTGGAGAATCCCTGAGGGAGCTGGGAAGGGGCTGGAGAATCCCTGCGGGAGCTGGGAAGGGGCTGGAGAATCCCTGAGGGAGCTGGGAAGGGGCTGGAGCCCCAGGAGAGGCTGAAGGAGCTGGGAAGGGGCTGAGCCTGGAGCAAAGGAGGCTCAGGGGGGACCTTGTGGCTCTGCACAGTCCCTGACAGGAGGGGGCTCAGGGGGGTCGGGCTCTGCTCCCAGGGAACAGGGACAGGAGGAGAGGGAATGGCCTCAGGCTGGGCCAGGGGAGGCTCAGGGTGGAATCAGCAGGAATTTCCCCATGGAAAGGGAGCTCAGGCCTTGGAAGTGCCCAGGGAGGTTTGGAGTCCCCATCCTGGAGGTGTCACCTGGAGGTGGCACTCAGAGCTCTGGGCTGGGGACAAGGTGGGGATGGGGCACAGGGGGGATCTTCACTTAGTCTTGGTCTCAGCATCAGTTAAACCCTGGGCAATGCTTTGAAGTTTCCTTCTGAGAAGAAATCTGGGCAGTTGAGCTCCTGAAGCCTTTGGATCAGGACGTTTCTTTCCTCCTGGAGATGGAATGGGAGCCCCAGGGATGGGCTCCCCGTGCCCCTGGCAGTGCTCAAGGCCAGCTTGGGTGGTCAAACCTGCATTTTGAACACTGGAAGCTTGAGCTCCTCAACAGGTCCAGGCTTTACTCCTGTGTATTTAAAGATGGGCACTGAGACAATTCAGCCTGAACTCAGAACTGGAATTTGTCAGCAATTCCTCAGCTCAGACTTGGCTTTGGGCTCAAATTCAGCTCATTTTAAAATACTAAAAACAAACCAAAACAAATGTCACTGGGAGTTCCTAATGGCCCATTAATGATAATAATGATAAATGCAATTAATATAATCTGCTTTCTTAAATAAGGATCCTTGGGAGTTTGGCAGGGACTGAGCCAAGCAGGCCCATGACCAAGTGATCTCCAGCTCCCCAACCTCCCCTCTATCATCTGTGCTCTTGAAAATAATCAGGGAGTTATCTTGGCAAGAGTTTGGAGCTGGTGAGGTTTAAATTCCCAAAAAATCTTTGGAGGAGCAGCAGGCCCTTAACAGTGAATGGGTCTGGATTAGATTTAAACTCAGCTTTAATCTGGGACTAAGCCTCAGCCACAGCTTTGGGATGTAACACCTAAAGCTCTGCTTTTATGAAACTGTAAGAACTTTGTGGGGTTCAGTGAAATTCCTGAAGAGTTCCTGCTGCCTTTGGGAATTTTGGGGATGTTGACACCTAAAGCTGTTTTTATAAAATGGTTAAAAACTTTGGGGTTCACTGAAATTCCTACTGCCTTTGGGAATTTTGGGGATATGACACTTAAAGCTCTGCGTTTATAGAATGGCAAAAACTTTGGGGTTCAGTGAAATTCCTGAAAAGATTCCTGCTGCCTTTGGGAATTTTGAGGATGTTGACACCTAAAGCTCTGCTTTTATAAAATTGTAAGAACTTTGTGGGGTTCAGTGAAATTCCTGCTGAGTTCCTGCTGCGTTTGGAAACTTTGGGGACGTAACAGCTAAAGCTCTGCTCTTATAGAATGGTAAAAACTTTGGGGTTCAGTGAAATTCCAGGCAAGATTCCTGCTGCCTTTGGGAACTTTAGGGATGTAGCACCTAAAGCTCTGCTTTTATGAAATTGCAAGAACTTTTATGAATGGTCAGTGAAATTCCTATGAAATCCCTGCTGCCTTTGGGAATTTTGAGGATGTGGCACCTAAAGCTCTGCTTTTATAGAAGAACCTTTTTATAGGTAAAAACTTTGGGGTTCAGTGAAATTTCTGTTGAGCTCCTGCTGCCTTTGGAAACTTTGGGGATGTAGCACCTAAAGCTCTGCTTTTATAGAATGGTAAAAGCTTTGTGGGGTTCAGTGAAATTCCTGCGAGATTCCTGCTGCCTTTGGGACCAGGGATCACCTGCATCCCGAGGAGTCTCAGCCACCCTTCCCTTGACAGTTCTAAAGCCAAGGGTTGATTATTTGTGGAATTCATTTTGCCATAAGAATACAAATTAAAAGGAAAAGGAGCATTTCATTAGTTTTTGATCACTTTTAAAGAATTTATTTCTTTTTATTCTCTGTCCTGACTGAAATCCTCGCTGAGTTTCCAGGGCTCACCTGTGTGGTTGCAGCTGTGGTTTTCACACAGATTCGTTACCTGATCACATCAAAGCCTTCCCAAATTCTGCTGGACACGAGAGCAGATGTTGCCAGGTTTAAAAATAAAATTAAACTAGCAGCAGCAGCAGAGCCCTTGAGAATTCCTCAGGCAGCAGGGCTGGATTCCATGGTGCTGTGCTGTTAGCTGTCAACCATTCCTGCAATTAAGGGAAAATCTCTCCCAACGTTTCCATGGAGCTGGAGCACTCCAGGAGAGCAGGCAGCCCACACAGGAGCCAGGAAAAATGAGATATTAACTGAGCACCAGCACATGTTCAATAATCCCACACCTAATCCAGGCCTGAGCCACTCAGACCCAGCAGATGAGGAGGGAAACAGAGCCCAGGCAGGCTCAGCCTTGGCACAGGCCTGATCTGAGGGGAAAAAACCCATTTATTGTGGGATTGGGGTGTCTTGGGATTGGGCAGGGATGAGGCTGGGGTGTTTTGGGATTGGGCAGGGATGAGGCTGGGGTGTTTTGGGATTGGGCAGGGATGAGGCTGGGGTGTTTTGGGACTGGGCTGGGATGTGGGGCCGGGAACTGGCCCAGGTGAGCATGGAAAGCTCGGGATCCGAGGTGTGCATCCAGAGAAACCCAAAGAAAAAGGGATTTTGAAGTGTGCATCAAGCAGGGAATGGTGAATTGACTGCAAGGCCTGAGATTGTGGAGTCCTGGAATGGTTTGGGTGGGAAGGGACCTCAAAGCTCATCCCATTGTCCTGTTCCATGGGCAGGGACCCTTCACCATCCCAGGCTGCTCCAGGGATCCAGGGGCAGCCACAGCAAATCTGGGAATTCCAGCCCAGCCCCTCCCCACCCTCCCAGGAAACAATTCCTCCCCAATATCCCATCCATCCCTGCCCTCTGGCACTGGGATCCATCCCCTTGTCCCTCCAGCCCAAGGAGGGTGGGCAGATCCCACATGGAATCGTTGTCCCTGCAGGGTTTGGGGGAAGCTGAGCCTCCCCTGGCAGCACCAGCGCTCATCCCACACACCCCAACCCTCCCCACGCGGCCGTGCCCACCTCTGGAATCCTTTGGAATGTGCTGGAGCTGTGCTTGCCGTCAGGAGAAGCATTTCCAGACTCTGGGAATGCCCAGGGGGTTCCTCCAAGGCAGGGCAGCTGTGGCTGCTGATGGCACCGTGGGAGTGAGGGTTGAGAGCTCCTGTGGGGCTGGGGAGCTGCCAGGGGATCTCCAGAGGCCCCAGGACACAACCCTGGGCTGAAATCAAATTCCAGACTGGGCTGTGGTGTGAGCTGCCCTGAGATCCACCCAGGAATGGCTCTGGATCTGTGGGAAGGGCTCCAGCCAGGTCTGCACTGCTCCATTCCTGCCCAGTTCCCCCTTTGCCCCCTCTGAGCTGGGATGGGTTTGGATAAACTGGAATCACACCAGAGCAGCCTCCTCTCCCTGGAAGAGAAATCCTATCCTGATCAAGCTTTCCAGGAGAAAACTTTCCCTGAAAAGCCCCAGGGGGGAGGCAGCTCCTCCCCAGCTCCAGGCCTCTACTGCTGCTCTGGTTTCCAACCTCAGCTTTGCGGAGGAATCAGAATTTTTTGCCCTCCAGATGTTTTGAAGCCCTGCAGATGAAAGGGCCCTGTCAGCCCCTCTGCTTTTTCATCTCTTCCTCAGAACACAATCCTGGTTCTTGTTGTTCTCGTTGCTGCTGGGAAGGAGAAGCCTCCACGATGAGGTTTTGGGTTGGAGAAGTCGTTCTCGGTTGCCTTGTCCCTAGAAAGGTCGGATCACAGCTTGAAACTCCAGCATTCCGAGGTGCTTTTCCAAGAACTGATGAGGCAGTTCCAAGCAGAAGGCTGGGAGGATGGATATTTGTGGAGGAAAATGATGGGAAAATTGATAATTCTGTTCCCTGGCTTTTATTTAATGTCTAAATACCTCAAAGAGGGCTCTGGCAGCTCCCTTCAATGCGAGCAGGCAATGGGGCAGATATTGATATCTGAAGGGAGACTTGCAGGGCCTGAACTGTATTTATTTTAAACTTCTGAGCTCTCTGATCTACAGAAAACGTGTGCAGGTAAAGGTTCCAGAAGAAAGGGAGAGAAAACTCTGGGTTTGAAGGGGAACTTGAGAGGGAAATATCAAGGTTTGCTGCTTTTCTTGCCTTTTTTCCCTAATTTCTCCACTTCAGATGCTAATTAACATTTCAGAGGAAGGAAGGCTTTGCTAAAAATCCAGCATCTCTCCTTAAGGCTTGGCTTAAAAAGAATTCAAGGCTCGTGCTGAAAACCGGGCTAATATTGGCATTCCTGATATTTTAAGGATAAAAGAAGGAACAAATCAAGCAAAGCCGTCCCAGACAGTCTCTCAAGCCCACATAGAGAAACAAATTCAGGCAAAAGAAGGTTTTGAACACTTGGCAACTCCTCTCTAACGTTAATTCCAGTTCTTTCCCCTTGTTTTTCTGAGTGATGCATCCCAGGTAATTGGGAAATTCAGATATTTCTGGACAGAATTCCCCATTCCTGCTCAGGCAAATCGCTTTGGGCAACCTAAAAACATTGAATTTTCTTCAATGCACCAACTCTGGCAGTGGGAATGAATCCATTCCCTGTGTCCTGTCCCTCCATCCCTTGGAATGGGATCTCCTGGAGCCCCTTCAGGCCCTGCAAGGGGCTCTGAGCTCTCTCTGGATCCTTCTCCTCTCCAGGTGAGCACCCCCAGCTCTCCCAGCCTGGCTCTCCCAGCCCTGTGGCCCTAAAATGTTTCTCAGCAGAAAAATCGGCTCCTCTGCTGTCCAAATCTCTTTTTTTCTTGATTTAATCACGAGCACAAATCTTATTAGACAATTTATCAGTCATGACAAAGAAACAGAAGTGATTGTGGGCATTAATAACGGAGGGAATTGTCTTCAGCAGGATAAATTATTCCAGTGTTCCTGTTTGCCTGCTGTGCTGAGAGGACTTTGTTGGGATGGGCGATGCAAGCTCCCAAGAGGGAGTTTTCCAGCCTGTTGGGGAAGATGAGCTAGGAAAGCCTTATCAATGTGAGTACCTGGCAAAAGATGCTGGGAATGTAGAAACTGTGAGCGAGATTGAAATGAAGACAAGCTTTGAGATCCCAAAGCCCAGCTCCTGAACAACTGGAAAACAATGGCATGGCCAGGGCAGGTGATCCCCCTTGGATTGAACAAACAATGGCATGGCCACTGCAGGTGATCCCCCTTGGATTGAACAAACAATGGCATGGCCACTGCAGGTGATCCCCTTGGATTGAACAAACAATGGCATGGCCACTGCAGGTGGCAGGTGATCCCCTGGGATTGAACAAACAATGGCATGGCCACTGCAGGTGATCCCCCTTGGATTGAACAAACAATGGCATGGCCACTGCAGGTGATCCCCCTTGGATTGAACAAACAATGGCATGGCCAGGGCAGGTGATCCCCCTTGGATTGAACAAACAATGGCATGGCCACTGCAGGTGATCCCCCTTGGATTGAAGAAACAATGGCATGGCCACTGCAGGTGATCCCCTTGGATTGAACAAACAATGGCATGGCCACTGCAGGTGATCCCCCTTGGATTGAACAAACAATGGCATGGCCACTGCAGGTGATCCCCTGGATTGAACAAACAATGGCATGGCCAGGGCAGGTGATCCCCTTGGATTGAACAAACAATGGCATGGCCACTGCAGGTGATCCCCTGGGATTGAACAAACAATGGCATGGCCAGGGCAGGTGATCCCCCTTGGATTGAAACCAACATTGGCATGGCGGCAGGGCAGGTGATACCGCGTGGATTGAAAGCAATCCCCTCTGCTTGCAGACAGGCCCAAGGCTCAGAGCAGACCCACCACGCCGGCAGAGGTCCAAAGCAGCTTTTTAGGGTTGCAGACAGAAACTGATGGGGATGCAATAGTTTCGCATGGCTGGATGCAAATGGTGTAAGATTTGGTAGCTTGTTCTGATTGTGAATGAAAATGAAATATTCAGCAAGAGATGAGTTATGGATTGTAAAAGGCAAGTTCCCGATTTTTCTCTTCTCCTCTTGCTCGTTGCTGCTCTTCCCTCTCTGCCGCTGCTGCCTAGGCTGTGTCGGCGCCCCAGGCAGCTCTCTACACCCACGCCTTTCACAATTGAACTGCTGTCTGCAGACCCGGGCTGCAGACTCTCTGGTCTGTCCGACGAACTCCAACCACCTGCAAGTTCTACACTATCCAAAATCCCAACTAAAAATCCTCCAGAAGGCAAATCCCATCTCCATGGTCCTTCCTGTAGGGATCCACCATGGGGGTGACAGAAATCAGGGCTGGAAGGCCCAGAATTGGCCTTTCCCTGGGCCCAGAGGTGACCATGGAAACACATCCAGCTCACCTGGGATGGGCTGGCCAAAAGAATGCTGGGTTTGTGCCCTTCTGGAGCAATTGTGTGGGAATATTGTGGTTTGTGCCCTTGCAGGGCATTGTTTCCCTGTTCCCATCCCAGGGAACATCTGGGCAATGCTGCAGGGGATTGGGGACACTCTGGGTGCATCTTTGCTGTTTGTGTGAGGTTCTGTGCTGTTTGTGTGCTGGGATTGAAGGGATTGTCCCTGCTCAATGAAGGGCTTTGCACTTCTCCATCCTGTGCAGAGTCCATGCCCTGTGTGAATGCTGCTCTTCCCTGGTGTGGGAGTGCCAGCCCTGCTGGTTTGGGGTGGATTTCTGCTGTGCTTGGTGCAATATTGACTGGGACACGGGAAGGGTGGGAACAAATGAAATGCCATTAATTGGGGTTGTTAATCAGGGTGTGAATCCAGCATTGGTGATGTTTTAGAGGTTCAGTGGAGCAGAGCAGGGCTCAGACCCTCATTGATTCCACCCAGGAAAATTAATTATTAAAGCTCTGCTAATTGTGCTGGCAATGGAAATGCTCTCGTGTGTCTGCTCACCTTCCTCCTTCTCTCACCCCTCCCGTCTGGATCCAGTCTGTTGGGATTTTTGGAGTTATCCCTCCCTCCTCTGTGGGTTTGGGTGCTCCTGCCCTGAGCCCTGCACTCAGACCTGCACCCCCTCCCTGCCTCCAGCCCCACGAAGAATTAACTCTTTAATTAAAACTCTTGATTTAGCAAACCTTGACCTTCCAGCCTCCTTGACCTTCCCTTCTGGGGGCATTTCCAGGGGGAATTTGGCACATCCATGGAATCTGCTGTGGGAAAAGCCCCACCACAGCCCCATTTCCCACCTTTGTCCTGCACCTGGCCAGGATTTTCCTTTTCCAAAGCTCGTGCATTTGAGGCAAACACATTCCAACAGCAACTCCTGCCTCCTGCTTCTTCCTTGTTTCACAGGGATGGAGGGAAGTTATGGGACCAAACGAGATTTCCTCTGATTTGAGCTCCTTGGATTCCGAATTCCTGAGGCAGGAGCAAAGCTCGAGCAGTTCTGAGCGTGGCTCTTGCTGCTGCTGGGTTTGGTTGGGAATGGGAATCACCCCCACCCCATCCACAGCCTGAAAATCTTGTTTGGAAAGCCCAGGAATGGAGGAAAAAAAAACCCCAAACTGGAGCCTGAGCTCCCCCAGTGTCACAGGCAGAGTTGGGGCAGCTCAGGCACTGTTTCGGGTTCTTCTCTCCATTCCTGAGCTTTCCAAACAAGATTTTCAGACTGTGGATGGGGTGGGGGTGATTCCCATTCCAGACCAAACCAAACCCAGCAGCAGCAAGAGCCGCGCTCAGAACTGCTCAAGCTTTGCTCCTGTCCCAGGAATCTGAAATCCAGGGAGCTTAGAAAATTAGAGGAATTCTCATTTGAGAATTAGAGGAAATCTCGTTTGGTCCCGTAACTTCCCTCCATCAGAGCCTGAGCTGCCAGGGCACTGGGAGAAGCAAAAACTCGATTTTCCTGCAGCTCCTGGCAATCCCTTTATTCCCATTTAATATGAGCTGGGGCAAGGCCACCTTGCTAATGAGAAAAACCCCAGTGGGAGACACCAATAACCAGTGCTCACTGTCCAGCTTTAGCCGAAAGCTCTTTTGTGCTTGGATTTAAACAAAAAAAAAAAAAAAAAAAAAAGCTGCTTTTATTATTTTGGTGAGTTTTATCTCTTCAGCTGGTCTGGAGACAGTGTATTAGTCAGATGTGTGGGTAGTGGATCACCCAGGATGTCAAACTCGGTGTTTTAATTAAAAATACACGGATTTGACATATTAAGCATCCATTAAAAGCCCCGTTGCTTGTCTGGGGAGGCTCCGAGGGCAAAACTGAGCTGATTAAATGGAAAGAATGGACGTGTTGCTTTGGATTATTGTTATTGTTTCGCTTGTCTCCCAAGGAGGAGATCCTGGAGGGTTTATCTGGCTGGGGGGACAAGCAGCAGGTGAAAAAATGTCATTTTTGTTTTTTTCCCCCTGTTAAAGCTGAGTGTTTTTATTTGGTTAGCACAGAGCAGAGTGGGGAGTGCTGGGTGGCCTGGAGGCTGCTGGGCTTGCAGGGAGAGGAGGAATTGTATTTTTTAAATCAGTGTGACACTTGAAACGAGGAGGATTTCTCCCCCCACGGGCTCTGGTTTTGGGTGTGCTTGGATGCAGATTTGCAGGGCTCTGGGCTTTCTTCAGAACTTAAAATTCCATTTCTTTCGGGAGCAGGTGTTAAAGGTAATCACGCCAAAGAGATGGAGCTGGTATTAATGAGCACAAGAGAAGTGATGCTGGCCCTAGGTCAGCCCTGCACTCCTCAAACTGTCCTGCCTCCGATGGAATCCCAGGGATTTGCATCCTGGCAGTGCTGGCTCAGCTTTCCAGCTGGATTTTGGGATATTTGCTGCCTTTCCCTGCTGCAGGTGCTGCAGCTGTGGCTCAGGGCCCCCGGCAGAGGGGTTTGGGTGCTCTCCCAGCAGGGATCGTGCCTCTCTTGCCCCTGGATTCCCTCCAGAGCTGGGTTTTGTTAATCCAGGTGAATCTGGGCTGGCAGAATCTCCAGCAGAGAGGAGGGGACTTCATTTCCTTAAAGCTCACACAAAAATCAGGAAATAAAGAGGAATCTTTAAAATAAAACCCCAAACCGTGGAGGAGTGAGTTGTAATCACCCAGGGAAGGGCTGTCCCTTAGTCCCACATCCATCAAACCTGAGCTTTCATGAGAGGGGCTGCTCCATTCTGAGCAGGAATTGTTCCCTGTGGGGGTTTGAGGCCCTGGCACAGGGTGCCCAGATTTGCTGTGGCTGCCTCTGGATCCCTGGCAGTGCCCAAGGCCAGGCTGGACAGGGCTTGGAGCCACCTGGGACAGTGGGAGGTGTCCCTGCCATGGCAGGGATGGAATAAATGAGTTTTAAGGTCCTTTCCAACCCAACCCAGGCTGGGATTCTGTGATTTTTACCCCAAGGAAAATGGGAAAACGAGAGGCTGCTGCACAGCTGCCTCTTCTGGGGTTATTTTAGGCAGCCACAGCTTTCTTTAATTTTGAAACAGAAAATAGGCAAAGAATTTGATCACTCTGGGTAAATTGGAGTGGGCTGTGGTGCTTGGTTCCACTGTGGTCTGAGCTGAATGGGAAGGTGCAGGGCCCCGGGTCTCTGCTGAGCCCTGGGGAGGTGCAGAGCCCTGCATTGGTATTCAGGAGCTGCAGGGCTGCATCCCTGCCAGTCTATTTAAAACCTGCAGAAAAACCTCCTGAAACGGGGTTGTGCTCTTCATTTGCCATTCCAGGGCTGAGAAACTGCCACCTCCAGAGAGGCAACACAAACCTCACCACACTTGGAGCTCGTCCAGAACGAATCTGAACCGAATCTGGGCCCTTTTGATGCCACCTTTCAATGGGTGTGTGGGTAAAATAGGAAGATTTAATGAGTGCAAGTGATTTAATTCCAAAAGGACAATGATTCTGCACCGAAACTCTGCGGTGCTGCAGGGATGTGGCCACTGTTGGAGGGTTTGGGGAAGGAATTTTGGGAAGAAATGGGTTTTGAATTGCAAAACTTTGTCTCACTTGAATAGACACCCTTGTACGTGGGAGCTCTGGAAATTCAGTTACAGCTCTGCTTGAATATATTAAAATTAGGGGGTGTTTTTTTGTAGTTTTAAAGTGAAATAATCCCAGCAGAGCTGGGGGTCAGCAGTGGTGGGTTGGGTGTGGAGGCATCCTGGATGTGGGGAAGCCTCAGGGATCGTGCCACAGTCCCAGATTTTAGGGAATGCTCTCAAAAATAGCATTAAAGTAGGGCAGCTCACTGCCATCCCCTTGCCTGTCCCCAAAGCCGGTGACACAGCTGCTCCTGGGGCAGCAGATGGATCCAGCTCGGCAGAAACACCCAACCGATCCCCTGGGGAGCCAAAAATGCCAGGAGGAAACCAGGAGGGTCAGGAGGGGGTGGAAGGAAAAGCTGTGGAGGTTTGGTGTGGTGAGGAGGAAAGCAGGGAGATGGAGGGAACCTGGAGCATCCCAGGGAATGGAGCAGGGAGGGAATGCTGGACACAGGCTGCAGGATCCCGGGAATGGAGCAGGACAGAGGCTGCAGGATCCCGGGGAATGGAGAAAGACAGAGGCTGCAGGATCCCGGGGAATGGAGCAGGGAGGGAATGCTGGACAGAGGCTGCAGGATCCCGGGAATGGAGCAGGGAGGGAATGCTGGACAGAGGCTGCAGGATCCAGGGAATGGAGCAGGGAGGGAATGCTGGACAGAGGCTGCAGGATCCCAGGGAATGGAGCAGGGAGGGAATGCTGGACAGAGCCTGCAGGATCCCGAGGAATGGAGCAGGGAGGGAATGCTGGACAGAGCCTGCAGGATCCCAGGGAATGGAGCAGGGAGGAGGTGGCAGGGCTGGACAGAGCCTGCAGGATCCCGGGGAATGGAGAAGGACAGAGGCTGCAGGATCCCGGGGAATGGAGCCGGGAGGAGGTGGCGGGGCTGGACAGAGCCTGCAGGATCCCGGGAATGGAGCAGGACAGAGGCTGCAGGATCCAGGGAATGGAGCAGGGAGGAGGTGGCGGGGCTGGACAGAGCCTGCAGGATCCCGGGGAATGGAGCAGAACAGAGGCTGCAGGATCCCGGGGAATGGAGCAGGACAGAGGCTGCAGGATCCCGGGGAATGGAGCAGGACAGAGGCTGCAGGATCCCGGGGAATGGAGCAGGACAGAGGCTGCAGGATCCAGGGAATGGAGCAGGACAGAGCCTGCAGGATCCAGGGAATGGAGCAGGACAGAGCCTGCAGGATCCAGGGAATGGAGCCGGGAGGAGGTGGCGGTGTCAGCGTGGCTGTGAGAGCGGCAGGGGTTGCTTAGCAATGAGCAGCAGAATAAACATTCCCCGAGCCAGCCTTGTCAGGGATTCAGCTCCGTGTGAAGGCGGCAGCTGCTCTGGAAATGGAAGGGATGTCCTGAGGGGCTGGGCAGAACGGGGAGCACCGGGGGCACCTTCCCAGAGCCTGCGGCACCTTCCCAGAGCCTGGGCTCACCCCCAGCCCAGCCCGGGGCACTCACCCGGACCCAGGGGCTCAAACACAGCACAGGCTGCCCCTGGATCCCTGGAAGTGTCCAAGGCCGGGCTGGACTGGGTTGGGAGCACCCTGGGACAGTGGGAGGTGTCCCTGCCCTGTGTCATGCAGTGAGATGAGCTTTGAAAGGTTCCAACTCAAACTGTTCCAAGATTCCCTGGAGGCACCACTGGGCACCTGAGCCCTGTGCCAGGGCCCTTTTCCATCTCTTCCAGGTGTTTGGTGCTTTGCTTCCCTGGTGGCTGCAGGAGGAATTTCCCCATGGAAAGGGTGCTCAGGCCTTGGAAGTGCCCAGGGAGGTTTGGAGTGCCCATCCCTGGAGGTGGCACTCAGAGCTCTGGGCTGGGGACAAGGTGGGGATGGGGCACAGCTGGGACTCGGTGACCCTGGAGGGATTTTCCACCCTCACTCAATGTCTGGTTTTATTCACTGGGTAAATCCCAGCCATCAGCAGCGCCCGTTTGAATCGTCCTTTGATTATTTGTGGGATGGAAGGCAGGGCCTGGGTGCTGGAGCTGCGGAGCATCTGAACCTGGAGCTATTGAGAATTCCCGATATCCCTCCGTGTTTAACATCCCGTTTATCCTGTGTTCCATGGGCTATTGAGAATTCCCGATATCCCTCCGTGTTTAACATCCCATTTATCCCGTGTTCCACGGGCTGTGGGAGGGGAATCGCTGCTTGTAACTCCTCTGCTCTCATTCCCGACATGGAAGCGTGGAGCTGCTTTGTTTCCTTGTGTCACAGCACGGATTGGGAATGGTCCCCCCAGCGCCCCTGGAGCTGCAGAAAATCTAATTAAAGCAAAACCACTTCGCCGTGCCTGTGCGCGATTCCCCAGCTTCATGCCGTGCCGTTTGGGTTTTCCTTTCCCGGTGTCTGGCGGAGCTTTGGGAGAGCCTTTCCTCCATCCCTCGAGCCCGGAGCTGCCGCTCTCCCCTCTCCTCCTCCTGCTGAGCCTCCCTGGGAGCGGCTCCCCGTGTGCTGGAGGGGAATCTTGAGGGAGATGTGATTAAAACCCTCCTGTGCCGCTGGTGCGCGGTGATGAGGGGTTATCAGAGCTGCTCCGGGGGAATCCCTGAACCCTCCGACCTGCGAGGAAATCCAAGGGGAAGCGCAGAGCTGCTGGAGGAGGGGCTGAGAGCAAAGCAAAGGGCGAGTTTTTGGCAGCCTGTGGGTGATGAGCGTGCAGATAACAAAGGTGTGGGGATATCAGAGACCCTCCTGGCCGGGGCAGCACCTTCCTGTCCGCCAGACGAGGGGATTTGGGGGGGATAAATCCATCCTGAGGACTTCGTTCCGATCTAATCAGTGCCTGGGCAGAGTAATTCGAACTCACATCACATTGCGCTGAGCCTGCCCTCACCTTGGCTGGAATATCCCGAATATCCCGAATATCCTCCCCTCCCAGCCGGGAGCGGGGCCAGGGCTCGAACCACACAGCCTGAGGCCACTGGGGCATCTCCAGGAGGAGCTCAGGGCACCCAAAGCAGCCTGAATCCAGGGAAAATGCTTTAAAATTCCAACAGAAAGCGCGCAGTCCACACCCGGCCCAGCTCCGGCATCCAAACACATCCCGGGGCTGTTTTATCCCATCCCCCGGGACTGGGAGCGGCTCTGGCGGAGCAGCTGCCATCCCATCCTCAGCACAGCTTTCCCTCGGGTCAGGGATGCTCCTGCCGAGTTTGCCCCGTGTGGGAATTCCCGGGACCTGAGGAAATCCGAGGATTTCACCAGCTGCGTTTGTCCTGCAGGAATGGGAATGAGCTGCCCCAGCAGCAGCGCCGGGGTTGGTGACAAACAGCCCCGGGCAGGTGGCTCCGGGTGCCACCACCCTGCCCGTCACCCCCACCCTCCGGGATCGCGGCAATTCCATGGATCTCTGCTGTTGGACAGGTTTTCCCCAGGTCTGGGATGTTTTTGGGAGGCAGAGCTGCAAGCAGACCCTGAGAGGGGAGAGTGGGACCAGCTCCTGCTCTGGGGCTGGCGAGCTCCGGACTGCCGGGAAAACTGGGAATTATTCCAGTTTGGGATGGCTTCCTGCCCTGAGGTGGCGTTTGGGAGGTGAAAAGACATGGAGACACTTTTAGGTTTCCAGATTGCCAGGAAAACTGGGAATTATTCCAACTTGGGATCTCTTCCTGCCCTGAGGTGGCATTTGGGAGGTGGAAAGGCAGTGGGACACCTTTAGGTTCAAAAGGAGTAAATGTCCAAATTCTCTGGCAGGCACAACGCTCTGAACTTTGAGTCACCTTCCTGGGGACTTTTGTTTTGCCAGGGAATTCGACAGCAAAGGTGATCCATGGCAAATGAACAGCTTGGGAAGTGCAGTGGTGAGCACATTGTAATTTTTCCTCTTTCTTTCCCTTTCGTGGTGGGTGAAAAGGGAAATAAGCATCAATTCCCAAAATGTTTTGGTCTGGATCAGTACCTGAGTGTTGTGTGTATCCCAGCCTCCGTGGGGTTATCAGGAAGCTGCTGATTTGCCCCCACAGAAACATGGAATTCCTTTTGGAATTGCTTTTCCAGCTCACAGGTGGAGTTGTGCATGAAAATATGGGTGGAAAAGAAGTTGCTGTAAAAATTGAATTGTTAAGTGCAAAAAATTCTTTTTTGGAGCAGGTGTAAAAGGCTTTCTTTAGGAAAAAGGGATTTATCCATCCAAAACGTGAGCAGCAGGCATGGGATGTGCTCTGGGAATGCTCTGCCACACTCCAGCACTCCACAAGTTCTTTATTAATTGTTTGTTAATAATTTCCAAACATCCTGGAATTCCAGATCCCTCCCCACGGGCCCTTTCTCACCAGTGGCTGTTGGAAATCACCCACTTTATCCGGGAATATTCACTTCTGTCAGGAAATTCATCCCTTGCTGTGAGATCCTCCAGATTTTCGGCATTGCTGCTATTCCCAAGCTGTATTTTATAAATATATGGGGAATATTAATGCACCACAAGGTTGAAGGAATGGCAGAGTCAGGAGATTCCGTGGCTGCACTTCCCTGGTTGAGGTCCCAGCTCATCCCCAGGAGTTTAAACCATTCCCCTTCACCCGAACCAGCCCAAACGTGCTTTGTTCCTCCTGCAAAAACATTATTTATCCTTCTGCCACGCTTCATTTTGCCAGCTTTTAAAAAAAATCCGTGATTAAAAAATCCTCCCAGCCGGCACGAGTAGGGGGAGGAGGGAGGGCTTAACAATTCCCCTCGTTTGGAGTAATTTTTAATCTCTCCCCCTAATTATTGGAGCACTGCGGGAGCGCTGAGGATGTGGCATCAATAATGCTGTGTTTTCGTGTTGGCTGAGGCACAGCCCAGCCGGGCTCGGCTCCTTCATCTTTTATTCGCATTGATCTCCCCTCCCGTTCCTCGGGAACACCGGAGGAGCCTGGCGAGGAGCCTAAAGCACCTTTTTTATTTCGGCGTGTTCTACCAAGCGCTGTTTTAGGCAGTCGCTGCACGGGGCTCTCACCCGGGTGTGCTCTCACCCTGCTGGAGCCCCGGATCGCCTCCGAGGGGCTGCTCCCTGCGCGATCCCGGCGTAAATCGGGCATTTGGAGCTGAAATCAAAGAAAATGAGGCGGGTGTAAAGTCAGAGGTGGGGATGTGTGAATAGCAGCCCGTGGGGGAAGCTGCCCTGGGTGTCCCCATTGGAAAAGGGATGAGTCCTTGTGGCTGCCGGCTCCAGGTGTGGGTGGGGTGGGAAAGGTGAAAATGGGCAGTTCTGGAAGAGGAACCCGGCCAGGACCTGCCCGATTCCCGCCGGGATCGCTGCAGGACATGGTCTGCATCCCTGCGGATCCCAAACCCCTCCGGAGCCGCTCCTGGCTGAACCTGGGGGGTGTCACGGCATTCCCAACCCCGGCAGGAGTTAATTCTTCTTGGAGCTATCCGGGAGCGCTTTTAATCTTGCGTGAATGGCTCGGGCATCAATGGGATCTCCATCCAAATTTTTCTTTGCACTTCTATCCAAGACGGTGCTGAAATGGAGATTAAAGTTTTGTATAAAATGTCATCACCTGGAGGAGGAAAATAAATGGAAACCTGGAGCCGTAGGGAGCGCTGTCCAGCATCCTGGTGGAGGATTACGGGGAAGAGCCACAAAATATTGGAATTTTATCATTGTTTTGGGTTCTGCGTGGCAGAGCTGGCTGGAAAGGGCAACCCTGAGCTGCCCAGGTGTCCCTGGCCCTTTCCCAGAGCCAGGATGGAGGCATGACAGGATTGAGGGGTGGCAGGATTGAGGGATGACAGGATGGAGGGATTTGGGGATGACAGGATTGAGGGGTGTCAGGATTCAGGGAAGACAGAATTGAGGGGCAGCAGGGCTCAGGGATGGAAGGATTTGGGGATGACGGGATTGAGGGGTGGTAGGATTCAAGGATGACAGGATGGAGGGGTTGGCAGGATTTGGGGATGACAGGATTCAGGGATGTTGGGATTCAGGGATGGCAGGACGGAGGTGCAGCTTTCCCTGCACGCCTGGCTGGCTCCAGGCTCAGGAAGGAAGCGCAGGACAATCCTTTTCTCTCAGGGCTGCTCTGACACTCAGGGCTCTGCTTTCCAGGAATGCAATTTAATCCATGGCCAGGCGAGTGTGACGGATTAACGGGGACAGCGCGGGGCTCGGATCCAATCTCTTTTAGATCAGCCATAATTCCCTCCTCAAACGCAGCAGCCGTCCCGAGTGAAGGATTCTCACCCCTCTCATCCCTGCAGGCTGGGGCGATTCCAGGAGTGTGTGGGGATGGGATTTATGGCACAGCCTGGGTGTAGAATTTGCGGGTGGGTTTGGGACGGTCGGAACAGACGAGAGAGCTCTGCAGCCGGGTCTGAGAGCAGGAGGTTCATTGTGAAAGGGCGTGGGTGTAGGAGAGCTGCTGGGGGCTGCCAGACACAGCCTGGAGCAGGGCAGAGAGGGGAGAGAGCAAGAGAGGAGAGGAGAGAGAGGAAAAGATCGGGAACTTGCCTTTTACAATCCCATAACTCATCTTCTGTGCTGAATATTCTCATTTTCATTCACCAACCCAGAACAAGCTACAAACCTTACACCATTTGCATCCAGCCCATGAGAACTATTGCATCACCATCCAGTGTTCTATTTGAAACCCTAAAAGCTGCTTTTGGGAGCCTCTGCCAGGTTGGTGGGGTCTGCTCTGAGCCTTGGGCCTGTCTGCAAGCAGAGGGGATTGTTCAATCCCAGGGGGATCACCTGCAGTGGCCATGCCATTGTTTTCCAGTTGTTCAGGAGCTGGGCTTTGGGATCTCAAAGCTTGTCTGCATTTCAGTCTCACTCAGAGTTTCTCCATTCCCAGCATCTTTTGCCAGGTACTCACATTGATAAGGCTTTCCTAGCTCATCTTCCCCAACACCTGGGTCTGGTGCTCCCAGAGGAAAAGGGAGAGGCTGCTGGGAGAAGGGCCCTGCCAGAGAGGGAGACTCTGGTGTTCTTTATTAATCATCCCTTCCTGGCAATCAATTAGCTGCCCAGCAATCTCCTGGTAGCCATGGAGACGGCCCGGGGAGCCGGCGGAGAAAAGTACAGTTTAGTCAGGGACAGCCCAAATTTTGTGCTGCAGCATTTTTTAACCTTTCGGAGACAATTATAAACTATTTTAATTAGCAGTGTTTATCACCTGCTGCAGAGCAGGAGGAGCAGCACGGGCCCCCACAGGCCTCGCTCGTCCCGCTTTGGTGCAGAACAGTCCGGGATTTATGTTTGGAATGTGCTGAGTGCCTCCAGTCCCCAGTAAAACAACAATTTCCCTGGGAGCCAAATGAGCAACGCTGATGATTTGTGCATGGAGGGTGGTAATTAGTGCCAGGCTGGTGCTGGGCTTGGGGAGGACCCTCCCAAAGTGTGGAACCAGCCCTGGGGTTTGTGGGGTTTGCAGGAGGCCCTGCCTTCACTCCGGATTAAAGGAGTTTTCCCATTTTCCAGCTGCTGGAATAAAATCTGCAGTGTGCCAGTGCCTCAGCCCAGTGTCAGCTGGGGCTGCTTTGGTCAGGTTATCCGTGAGAAAAGTGGATGTGGCATTCCCCAGGAATGGGGACACTTGGAGTGGAGAAGTGGCACAAAGGCCCAGCTGTACCCCAAATGTGCCCCTGCTGTGGGCACAGGCTTGGGAATGTCAGAGAGAGGCCTGAATGTGCTTCCCAAAGTGGGATACCAGGAATTTCTCAGGGAAAACCTGGTTCCTTCCCTGGATTCAGCACTGAGAGATCCAAATCTGCTCTCCTGGGAGTTCTCCTGGGACATCCTGGCCAGAGGAGACCCCACCTCCTTCAGTCTGGCCCTGCTTTGAACATGGCCATTTTTCCTAGCACTTCCCGAAAGGAAACTGGTCTAAAATCTGGGACAACGTTTGTTTGGATGGCAGAAAAAAAAAAATAAAAAAGAAATCTTTGCAAAATTTTCCACACAAAAGGAATTTGAAGGGAAGCGGCTTCACTTTGAAAACTCCCCTGTAGAGAACTTCAGACTTTTGCCTTTAAAGGTCTGGATTTTATTCTCTTTGATAATTTTGTTGGAATGCAGTTGCGTCCTGTGGGAATGGGCTTTGGCAGAGCTTGTGAGCCTCATCCTCAGTATCCACGAGGACAGGGATGTGTGGGATGCTGGAGAGAGGAGGGAAGGGGTGGCTGGCCCTGGCCAAGGGGCCCAGGAGGGGGCATTTTTGGGGAGGCAGCAGTTTTGTCAGGAAGTTTTTTCCCTTGCTGTGAGAGCCTCCAGATTTTTGGCATTGCTGGTGTTTCTAAGCTGTATTTTAGAAATGGTGGGGAATATTGATGGACCAAATTAAGGAATGGCAGAGTCGGGAGATCTGGGCTGCCTTTGGAATGAGCTGGTGCTGGAAGGGGCGGATGGATTGCAGGGGCTGTGACTGCTGAGTGTGAATCCAGAGGGAGGCACTGCGAGGGTGTCCTGGATTGTCCCCACGGCTCAGAGCCTGACCTGCAGGTCCTAAAAAAGCAGCAGATCCACATCTGGAGCTGCTGGAACATCCCCAAGCTCCCTGTGCAATGCAGGATTCACACAAGGGCATGGACTTCACACACGATGGAGAAGTGCAGAGCCCTTCCTTGAGCAGGGACAATCCCTTCAATCCCAGCACACAAACAGCACAGAACCTCACACAAACAGCAAAGATGCACCCAGAGTGTCCCCAATCCCCTGCAGCATTGCCCAGATGTTCCCTGTGATGGGAACAGGGAAACAATGCCCTGCAAGGGCACAAACCACAATATTCCCACACAATTGCTCCAGAAGGTCACAAACCCAGCATTCTTTTGGCCAGCCCATCTCAGGTGAGCTGGATGTGTTTCCATGGCCAATTCTGGGCCTTCCAGCCGTGATTTCTGTCACCCCCATGGTGGAACCCTGCAGTGCAATCCAGCCCCTCCGTGCTGGGGAGGATGGAGGAGCGGGGTGTCCTCTGTGGGTGGGGGGACACAGCAGATGGAGCCCCAAGTGTCACAAATCCAGCTCAGATCCACAAACACCACGAAACTCCAGCTGCAGGCAGGCACAGAGCGGTGACAGAGGTGACACCCCGGGGTCCTGTGATTGTCCCTCTGTGATTCCAGTCCAATCCCAGTGCTTTGGGAGCAGAGTCTGTTTTCCTGGCAGCTCTCTATGCATCTGAACCCGAGATTTCTCTTCACACTTCCTCCTCTTCAGCAGCCCCGTGCGTGGCAGGAGTGGCATCGGTGCCAGCTCTGCTGGAGTGCAGGAAAGCCCCGGCAGGGGTTCAGGGTGCAGCTCCAGGCCCTGCAGCTATTCCTGGCTGAGGAGCGCTGTCACTCCGGAATAGCAGCCTCAGGCACTGGAGCACAGCCCCCGGAGAGCTTGTGCACAGCCAGCGAGGTCAAAGCTTGAACCCAGACCTGTTTCTGGGGAGCTAAAAGTGGCAGATTTTCCTTGGGGAAAGAAGCAATCTGGATTCCTGGGAAGCAGCAGCACGTGTGTGTCCAAGGGAACAGCCAGAGATGGGGTTTTAATGGGGAATTGTCCCAGTTTCCTCCTGAAAACCTCCCTAAAATGTTCATCAGAACTGCCTTGGGCTGCAATGTGTTGTCAGGGAGAAAGCTTCTCCTTTTAATCAGGAGGGAATAAAAAAGGGCAAAGATCCACTTGCCCCATGGGGGCTTTGAGCTGTTTGAAGGGAAATCTCTTGGATTGCAGGTGCTCAGAGGAAATTCTGATTTTGTTTGTTTTTGAACAGCTCCTTTTCACGAGTTTTCCTCTCTGTGTGTTGTTTTATATTTACCTGCCTTGAATTTCATTAAATATTTTGCTGTCAAAAGTCTGGAACCAACAGGTTACAAACGAGATCCTATAAAATGCCATTCCTTAAACTGCTTTCTTTGGAATAAAGAGCTCTGGGGCTGTGTTGGGTTTCAGGTGCAGCTGCTGCTCTGGGAGTGAGTTATCCCTCTTCCCTCTTCCAGGGGAAATGCCATCTCCGTGGTATTCCCAGTGCTCCGTGGAGCCCACGTGTGCCATCTGCCCCCGGCAGCTGCAGGAGATGGCTCTGCACCAACGCTCCTCATCCCGCTGCTCTTTGCATCCCAGAATCCTCCCTATTCCCTGCCAGCGTCACTGTCCCTGTGTCCCAGCTCCATCCCGGCAGCTGCTTCTGCAGGGAGCTCGGAGAGGATGCAGAAAAGTCCAGAAGTTGTTTGATCATTCCCTTGGAGCTCTCGGAGCTGCCTGCGTGGTGAAATCCCTGGAAAGACCAGCCCTGGGTTTAATCCCGATGGGGAGAGCTTTGATTGCAGCTTTGGACCGAAGGGAAGCGCCACCTGTGTTTTAGATTTCTTCCAGCTCTACCAAAGCTTTCACTTCCCCCCAGGTTTATAAAAATAAAAGTCTGTGAGCTGCTGGCTGGCTGGCAGGAATTATCCATGGCTTTTCTCACAGGGAGCATCCCTTTCCCTTCCAGGGGATTGTGCTGAGGGATGCGGGGCACGTTTGGCTGATTTCACTGGGATGCACAAATTCCATCGCCTCTGTTTGCTGTTCAGGCTGTCAGGGGAGGGAATTCCCAGCACAAACTCGGGACCAGGCTCTGCCCTCTTGGAATGGCCTAAGCTGCTGTGTTTGCTGAATTCCACGTGTTGTTAATGTCCAGCAGAGCTGTTTTATGAGGAATTTGTGAGGTCTGCCTGCGCTGAGTGGCAGCAAAAGGCAGGAATGAGGATTCCAGGCTCCCTCCTCCATCCAGAACCTTCCTGGTGATGCCTGAAGGATTTTTTGCCTTTTCTCTTAAATACCCTTTACACAGTTCCCTGTATCCACAGGTATCAGCACGCACACTCGTGATGCTTTAGGTGATCACTCAGCCTGGTTTCCTGGTGTCCCAAAGGCTGGGACACCAAACACCCCAGAGCTGTAGAGTCAGAGACCAAACACTCTATTGTTGTAAGAACTCAAGGTCCCCTGGCAGGACAGATTCTGTAAACTAGAAGTGAGCCCAGCCCAGCCCCTTATTGGGCCCTCTCGTTAGATATGCTAATGAGTAAGGGCTTTAATTGTACCCTCGATTGGGGGTGGGGGGACATTGTGACGCTGTCCCCTGGGTGAAGCAATGCCTGGAATGGGATCCTATAAAACACCGAGGGAACTGACCCCAAACCCTCTCACCGTGTCTGGGCTTTGATTTCCTAAGAGCAGGAAAAGGCATCACTGGGACAGCATTCCCAGACTCCCAGCCCCATCCAGGCCCAGTTGTGCTCTCCTCTTCCCAGGATTTTGAGAAGCACCGTGGGTCCATCCCCTGGCTTCGGTTCAGGAGGGAGGACAGGTCAGGCATCCTCCTCCAGCCTTGCAGCTGACCTGCTTTGGAGCTCCATCCCATCACAAATTTATAAGCAAATAAGGTTTTATTCTCAGAAACACCAAGCAGAGAGGATCTGACAGCGTCACGGGAAATATTCTCCCGGATCCGTGCAGTCCTGCAAAATTAATGCTGGAGGAACGCTGAGGAGAGCTCGCTGTCGGATCACGGGCAGCCCTGGGAATCTCAGCCCTCGTGAAATGTGATGGAACCCCCGTCCTCACAGGGGTTTTTCCGGTGGATTTGGGGGATTTTGGGGATGTTTCCTTGCCTGAGCATCCCCTGGAACATTCCCCTTGCAGCAGTTGGCCAAGTGCCACTGCCAGGGACAGCAGTGGGACAAGAATTTTGTCCCATCAGGTCGAGGTCTATCCCTTCCAGCTCCTGGTTCTGCATCTTGGCATCAGCCCTGGCCTCTTCCTGCTTGGATTGTACTCAGGAGGCTCCCCGTGGACACCCAGCAGGGAGAATGCGTGGATCTGATCCTGTCTTTTGGAATCTTCCCTGGAGAAGCCATCACTTGCTGTGGGTGCTCTTTTTGCTGGAAAAACCAAACAGAAGCGTTCCAATCCTAGCTCTAAAAAGGCTTTTTTGTTACAGAAATCAGGGCTGGAAGGCCCAGAATTGGCCTTTCCCTGGGCCCAGAGGTGACCATGGAAACACATCCAGCTCACCTGAGATGGGCTGGCCAAAAGAATGCTGGGTTTGTGACCTTCTGGAGCAATTGTGTGGGAATATTGTGGTTTGTGCCCTTCCAGGGCATTGTTCACCTGTTCCCATCACAGGGAACATCTGGGCAATGCTGCAGGGGATTGGGGACACTCTGGGTGCATCTTTGCTGTTTGTGTGAGGTTCTGTCCTGTTTGTGTGCTGGGATTGAAGGGATTGTCCCTGCTCAATGAAGGGCTCTGCACTTCTCCATCCTGTGGGAAGTCTATGCCCTTGTGTGAACACTGCAGGTGGGGTGAGGAATGGTTTTATTTGCTCTCCATGGCTCTGGTGCTCGTTTCTTGTCCCCTTTCCCCATCGCCTTGTCTTGAGGATGGTGTTGGCCTGGTACCAGATTCCTGAGGAGCATATGGAGCAGGGAACGCTGCCCAGCTGGGTTTGAGCTTTGCCTGGGCTCTCGAATTCCTGGGTTCCTGAATTCCTGGGCTCCCAAACTCCTGAGCTCCAAAACTCCTGGGCTCCCAAATTCCAGGTCAGTGTCTGTGGGAGCAGTGGTCAGGACAGGAACCCCCAGCCCCTCATTTTCCTGCCCCTCAGCCCTGGGCTGGCACAGTGAGCTGTGTCCTTGGAGCTCCATGGTGGAAATCCAATGGAAAAGTGGAATATTGTTTGTATCCAGGGGGTCTGTCCTTTATCCAGATGCAAATCTGCTCTTTGTGGAGGACCAGGATTTGCAGGGGGGCTGCGTCTCCTCTGTGCCTTAAGCCGGGCTTTGTGTGGCCTCCTCGTCCATCCCCAGCCCCTCGCCAAAGAGGCCCCAAGGCACTCGGGGAGATTAAAAGGATGATTAAAAACCAAGAGCCAAACCAGATCCGGCAGTCTTTTTAAAAGGGGATTTATTTGTAATCAAGGAAAGAGGAAAATGAGGTCCCGGCCTGGCGAGCGGGAACGGCGCGGTCAGGCCTTGGGCCGGGGCCTGCCTCGTTTCTGCTCCTGCCCATCTCTAATTAAATATAAATTTCTGTGGGCAGGAGGGATCTGCTGCCTGTTCCACCTTTTCCATGTGCTCCTGTGCTTTGTTATTCCCAGTGTTTGTGGCATTCCCAACTCCCCGAGGCACTGTAGGAGCGTCCTGGGGTGCTGTGAGGCCTTGGGCCAGGGCCTGCGTCGTTTCTGCTCCTGCCCATCTGTAATTAAATATAAATTTCTGTGGGAAGGGGGAATCTGCTGCCTGTTCCACCTTTTCCATGTGCTCCCGTGCTTTGTTATTCCCGGTGTTTGTGGCATTCCCAGCTCTCTGAGGAGCTGCAGGAGTGTCCCAGGGGCACAGGCGGGCCTTGGACCAGGGCCTGCCTCACTTCACATCCTGCCCATCTGTAATTAAATATAAATTTCTGTGGGCAGGAGGGATCTGCTGCCTATTCCACCTTTTCCATGTGCTCCTGTGCTTTGTTATTCCCAGTGTTTGTGGCATTCCCAACTCCCCGAGGCACTGTAGGAGCGTCCTGGGGCGCTGTCAGGCCTTGGGCCGGGGCCTGCGTCGTTTCTGCTCCTGCCCATCTGTAATTAAATATAAATTTCTGTGGGAAGGGGGAATCTGCTGCCTGTTCCACCTTTTCCATGTGCTCCCGTGCTTTGTTATTCCCGGTGTTTGTGGCATTCCCAGCTCTCTGAGGAGCTGCAGGAGTGTCCCAGGGGCACAGGCGGGCCTTGGACCAGGGCCTGCCTCACTTCACATCCTGCCCATCTGTAATTAAATATAAATTTCTGTGGGCAGGAGGGATCTGCTGCCTATTCCACCTTTTCCATGTGCTCCTGTGCTTTGTTATTCCCAGTGTTTGTGGCATTCCCAACTCCCTGAGGTGCTGTGGGAGCATCCTGGGGCACGGTCAGGCCTTGGGCTGGGCCTGCCTCACCTCACATCCTGCCCATCTGTAATTAAACATAAATTTCTGTGGGCAGGAGGAATCTGCTGCCTATTCTGCACTGCCTGTGCTCCTGTTCCTTGTTATTCCCAGTGTTTGAGGCATTCCCAGCTCTCAGAGATGTTTTGGAAGCGTCCCAGGAGCTGCCCAGGGTCCACAGGCCCTGAGCTCCCTGGATGGGCTCAAGCCTTGGGATGAACCTCATCCAACAGCACTAACGCGAAACACTTGCTTTTCCTTTAAAAAAAATACTTCTCCGTTAAAATGTTGACCTGTTTTAATAAAAAAGTTGGAAAGAACAGAAAACTCGCATTAGGAACATGGAAATGCCTTTTTCTCTCTGTATCAGGCTGGCTCAGCTTTGTCCTTCTTGCCTTTGAACAAGAGAAACACCTTTTAAATCTATTTTTGCTGTTTTGGCTGGAAAATGACTTTTAAAGGCAATAATCATGCAACACACCTCCCGTTTTCCTCACAAATCTTTGAAGCAAATGAAGGCAGAATATTTTTTTCTTCTGGATTTGTTCTGGTCCTAACTGAAGCCTGAGCCCATCCCCTGTCTCTGAGGGGGAGACTCTCACCTGGAATTAATTTTATATAGAATATTTATGTTAAACAGGTGGGATTGCAGCACCTAAATCCATCCTTTGTGCTGGAGTGGCTGAATCATGAGCAGGTTCCTGCAGCCCAGGTGTTTGTCCCAAATTTGAGGGGCGCTGTTGGTGTCCCTGGGCTGGGATTTACTGGGATCAGCTCTGATTTTATCCTCAGCAGTTCAAGCTCATAAATTCTGCTCAGTCTATGAAATAATTTCTCATTAAGGATAATTTATTGGTGAGTATTGGAGAACCTGTCAGGCGTGAAGGAAGTGAGGCAGGGACAGGGAGTCTGTGTGTGCAGGGACAGGGGACTTTGTGTCCCCTCCACAGGGACATGGAATTTTGTGTCCCCTCTGCAGGGACATGGGATTTTGTGTCCCCTTTTCAGGGACAGGGGATTTTGTGTCCCCTCTTCCTGCAGGGACAGGGGGTTTTGTGTCCCCTCCACAGGGACAGGGGGTTTTGTGTCCCCTCTACATGGACAGGGGGTTTGGTGTCCCCTCTTCCTGCAGGGACAGGGGATTTTGTGTCCCCTTCACAGGGACAGGGGATTTTTGTGTCCCTTTTTCAGGGATAGGGGATTTTGTGTCCCCTCCACAGGGACAGGGGATTTTGTGTCCCCTCTCCAGGGCTGTGGCTCCCTCCTCCCTTCATGCTCCCTCTCCTGCTGGAAGAGCAGCCCAGGATGTGATTCCTCATTATTTCAAATGCCAAGAATCAAATTCAGTGCATTTTCCAGGCAGTTGTAGTCTCTAACTGGAGGTTTGGGGTTTTTTTGGGAAAACCCCTTGGAATGTTCAGAAGTGCCTCTGGCTGATGACAGTGGCACGTTGTCCCCTCCTCTTTCTCACTCACATTTCTGCACAAAGACATTCAAGGGTCTCATGTTCCCAGAGTTTTACTTTTGGTTTTATTCCTTTTGTGTGGGGGGTGAGGGAGTTGGACTTGGGTGTTCCTTGTGGATCCCTTCCCACTCGGGATATTCCATGATTCTGTGCTCTGGGGATGGAGGGAGCAGCCTTTTCCCTGGAAAACAGCTCCTTGATCCTTGTGGATCCCTCCCCACTCAGGATATTCTGATTCTGTGGGGATGGAGGGAGCAGCCTTTTCCTTGGGAAACAGCTCCTTGATCCTTGTGGATCCCTTTTCATTTGGGATATTCTGTGACTCTGTGCTGTGAGGATGGAGGGAGCAGGCTTTTCCCTGGAAAACAACTTGCTGATCCTTGTGGATTCCTCCCCACTTGGGATATTCCATAATTCTGTGTTGTGGGGATGGAGGGAGCAGGCTTTTCCCTGGAAAACAGCTCCTTGATCCTTGTGGATCCCTTCCCACTCAGGATATTTTGATTCAAGGCTTTTCCCTGGAAAACAGCTCGTTGGTCCTTGCGGATCCCTTCCCTCTTGGGATACTCCATAATTCTGTGCTGTGGGGATGGAGGGAGCAGGCTTTTCCTTGGAAAACAGCTCCTTGATCCTTGTGGATACTTTCCCACTCAGGATATTTTGATTCAAGGCTTTTCCCTGGAAAACAGCCCTCTGATCCTTGTGGATCCCTTCCCACTCGGGATATTCCATGATTCTGTGTTGTGGGGACAGAGGGAGCAACTTCTTCCCTGGAAAACAGCTCCTTGATCCTTGTGGATCCCTTCCTACTCGGGATATTTTGATTCAGGGCTTTTCCCCGTAAAACAGCTCGCCGGGGCTGCAGGGCTCAGCTCTGAGCAGCAGGTTTGGATGAGAGTAAATCACTTAAGAGAGCCTTGCTAATATCCATAAATCATGCGGAGAGTCCCGGAATTTCACTGATCTCATCCATTGTAGCTTGTCACAGACGCTGTAATACATCCCTGAATAGCAGGGAATAACTCAAGGAACCAGAGGCAGGACACATCTGGCATGTCTAGACTCAAAAATAGGTTACGCTGGGAGATGTCAGCTCTTCCCCAGAGTCACTCACCAGCAGTTAACAGATTTCTGAAAGGATTTGATTTCATTTGCACCAGGAGCAAGGTCATGTTTAAATTGCTCTTAACTAAACGTGGCCTATTTTTGCTCCTCCAGAAGTGGCTGCTCCGAGCTGAGCTGTCACCAGCAGCACAGGGCACGTGGGACAAGTGGAGTTAAAGGAGGATTTTTTTTTTCCTTATCCTCAGGATTTGGTTGGAGTTTATTTCAACTTTTTTTGCTTCAAGTTCTTGTAACTGATTTTTCTGTGCCTCTGGGAAAGGAAGGGGGGAGTGGGACGGGAATTGGGGGGGGGGGGCTCCTGGGAAGTGCATCCCAAAAGTCTCTGGTGTTGAGTCTCCCTGCTTTTTATATTGTTTTCCTTAAAAATTTTGCTGATTGGGAATTACTGAACCTCTCCTCCTGTCTGTCCTGGTTTCAGTGTCTTGGAGATGCTCCTCCTTATTGCATCCAGCTGGGGCCTCTTTGCTGCTTGCCATGAGAATCACTTTTCCATTAATCATTTTTCCATTAACCACTTATCCATTATCACTTTTCTATTAATTGCTCACATCAGACTAGTAATTCCAATGACTGAGATGATCAGTGAGGGGCAGGGGCATCTGAGATGGTCACAGGTTGGACTCAGTGATCTCACAGGGCTTTTCCAGCCTGAATTTGTTTGCATTCCGTGCTCTGCAGTGCTCTGATCAGCCTCGTGCTGCCGCAGACGTGATTTTCTCTCTCTGTGTCTCCTCATGTCTCACCTTCCCCCCTGCATCTCGTGCTCAGGGATTGTCCAGTTTTGCTGGAGATTGGAATTCTGGCAAGAACACGACCCAAACCAGCAGTGAAGAGTTCAGGAGCTCAATTTGACCTCATCAGGCAGAGTTTAAAACCCCTTTCAGTGATTTTAACAGGACTCGAGAGCTGTCAGGGGATGAAGGATTGCAGGCCCGGTGCATTGTCCGTGGCTCAAATCAACTGAGCAACCTCATCCCATCACCCTCAACATGAAATGACCCTGCTCTCATTCCTCTGGGTGAAAATCTGAGGGAAAATTAGTTAAGAACAGCCACACAAGCTTAGTTAAGCTCGGTCTACCCAATCCTGTTTGAGCAGTGCCTGTTTTCAGCTGCTCATGGTGTTGGTTCTGTGGGGTTATTAAGAGCTGGAGGGAATTCTTTTGCTCCATCCTTTGGGACTGGGAAGTGAGAACGTGGAGAAATTTGGGAGCAGGACCTGTGGGAGAGCTGGGATCGCACCTGGGGAGGGTTTGGGGTTGTGGGGTCCAGTTCTGCTCCTGTTTGGGATGTTTGGGATGTGCTGAGTGTGCAGGACACAGCTCCTGGGAGCACCAAGGGAGTCTTTGCTCTGGGTGTTGTCACAAACATCAGCAAATTCGGCTGGGCTTGATGCTCTTGGAGCCCTTTTCTGACCTTAATGATTCTGTGGTTCCATGGAACATCCCCTGGGATGCACTCCTGGAATGCTGCAGCTTCCCAGGGGCACAGCCAGGTTTCTATGGTTCCGTGGAACATCCCCTGGGATGCACTCCTGGAATGCTGCAGCTTCCCAGGGACACAGCTGGGTGTCTGTGGTTCCATGGAACATCCCCTGGGATGCACACCTGGAATGCTGCAGCCTCACAGGTGTCTGTGGTTCCATGGAACATCCGCTGGCATGCACTCCTGGAATGCTGCAGCCTCCCAGGGGCACTGCAGGTGGAAAGCAGAGGGATGGATCCAGTGACCCCAGTGGTCCCCAGGCCTCACCTTGCCTGACACTGCTTCTCCAGCGGGAACAGCAGGAACATCTCTGCGTGTCCAGATCTGCAAACTTCCAGCCTTCAGAATCCAATAATTATGGATTTCACCCCTCCTCCCTGAAATGCCACTCTCCCGGATCCCAGAGAGTTGATTAAGTTTAATTGGATTTGATTCTTTCTGCTATCGATTTCATCCTTTCTGCTCAATAGGCTGAGAAGGCAAATAAATATTTTTGCACCGTGGATATGAACTTGTGAGGCCAAACGCCAGTGAAGCCTCCCCGGCTCCTTTTTTAGCTCCTTTCCTGCCTGTTCCGTGCTGTGACTGCGCCGATCCTTCCCTGGGCTAAGAATAGCCCCCAGTCTCCCAGGAGCAGCCTCAGCCGAGCCCTCCCTGGGCTTCCCTGGGGTGTGGGAAGGGGAAAAGCACCTCCAGCACCTCGGCTTTGTGTCTGAAGCGCCCAGCAGGGATTGCTGTCCCTCTCTGCTGGGATGAAGTTGTGGAATTCGGCTGCAGCGAGGGGATGGATGGAAGCTAAGCACAAAGTTTCTGTGCCTGGTGTGGAGAGCCCCTGTAGCAGCCTGGAGGATTTTAGTGCAGGAATGGACAAGTGCTGTGCCCAGGGGAGCTCTCCTGTGTTCCCTTCTCCCTGCACATTCCTGGGAGCAGAGGGGTCCCTGTCCCTGGCTGAGGATCCCTTCCCATGGATCAGGGGCCGGCTGCAGGCTCCCATTGTTTTATCCAGGAAAAGTCATGGATTCACAGCACAATCTGCAGCTGATGGCAGGGAAAGAGGTGACATGGATGGGACATCTGTGCAACATCCCCGTCACAGAATCCCAGGATTGCCGAGGCTGGAAAATCCCTCCAGGATCACCGAGTCCCAGCTGTGCCCAGTCCCTACCTTGTCCCCAGCCCAGAGCTCTGAGTGCCACCTCCAGCCCTTCCTGGGCACCTCCAGGGATGGGCACTCCAGACCTCCTCCCTTTCCAATACCTGAGCACCCTTTCCATGGGGAAATTCCTCCTGAGACATGTCCCAGAGGTGGAGATGGAGCCACACCTTGCCCCAGGCAGGAATTGAGTCCCTGGTGAGGTGTCCAGGATCCCCGTCCCCCACTCCCGTGTTGGATTCTGGAGCTCATCCCTGGATTTGGGACCCAGGGATCTGCTCCTCTCCCTATGACCCCAGATAACCCCAGCCTGGACCAGAAAATTCCTCTTTTTTATTCTTTTATCTGCATCCATCCCCTCCCTGTGCAAGGATCTGCATTTCCTCACACAGCTCCTGGTGAGGGCTTGGCCAGGATCAGCGTCTCCACCCCACACATTCCAGAGGGCTCGGAAAAGCATCCATTGCCTTGCAGGAATTCAAGTCCTCCTTGACACAGCCATTGTGCTGATGAGCTGCAATCACTCTGCAGGAGCGTGGTGGCAGCAAATGGCATCTCACACCAGAGAGGTTAAAATATCGGGATGGGTTTATTCCCAGAGCTTTGTTTGTGATGGAATTTGCAAAGGTGCTCGCACTTCACCGCGGAGCTCTCTGGCTGGGAATTAACGAACCCTGAGTGCCCAGCCGTGGGAAACAATGGATAGCAGCAGCTGCAAACGCAGTTTCATGCCTCTGTGAGTATTTGTGAACCAAAGTGCAGCAAAGTCCCTCGCACCAATTTTCTGGCAGCTTTTAGAGCTTAGAATTATCTCATTAAGCACTGAAGGAGAGATGAACTCACAGTGAGAAACCTCAGCTCTAAACTCGCGAATAATTGCTGAGAGCAAGGTGAATATCCCTGATGTTTTCCAAGGGCTTAATGTGCCCGACTTGGTTCCAAAGGCATTTTCCCCCTGAGCTGTTTTTATTGTAACTTGTCCTGGCTTAGGCTTTTGTACCTTTTTTTTTTTTCTTTTTTTTTTTTAGAAATTCAGTTTTTCTTTCAAGTCTTTACATTTTAATAATTGGTTTTGTGCCTTTGAACGTCTTTTTGCTCCTGGCCGCTGCTGCCAGTGCTCCTCCAGCTGCCTGGCTCCGTGCTGGGGTGCATCCAAGTGTGCCACACATCCTGGCATTCCCGAGTCCCTGCACTGCCTGGCACAATTCCTGGAGGAATTGCGATCCTGTCCATTCCCAGGTCAGGCCAGCAGGAGTTGGAGCCCTTGTGGGAGGAGCTCGTTCTGCAGCCGCCGCTCCCCCCCCTCCAGATCCCTCGGTAAATCCGGGAACACTCGACTTAATTGGATCCCAGTCCAGAGCTGGAGCTTGGAGTGCCACGGCAGCACAAATAAACATCTTCACCGCAGCTGCGGGGATGGAGACGTGCTCAGCTCCCGAGGAAAGCACAAAGTCACGGAATTGTTGGCTTGGAAAAGCCCTCGAAGGCCACGCAGCCGTTCCCGCGGCACTGCCAGCTCCTCCAGGGGCTCACCAAGGCTTGGAGTTGGGGTTGAAGATCTTTCCCAACCCCAACGATTCCATGGCTCCATGGAAGTAAAACATGCACAGTGGGAAGGAAAGCTGGGATGTGTTAATGAGCCCTGGAAAGCTCAGGTGTTGGAAATGCTGCTCCTGACATGAATCCTGACACAGCTGCCTCAAGGTTATCGGGAACAGGGGATCCGTGATTTTCCTGAAATCAGCTTCTGTGGTTCATCCTTCCTTCAGAGCCTATTAGTGCAATTACCGTTTACCTAATGAACTCTTCCAATTTAATTAGCAGAACCGGGGCCGATTTTGTGCCGTAGCATCCATCCTGCTGCAAGGAGGGCTCCTCTGGAATTCACCCATCCCTGCAGAGGCCTGGCCTGGCAAATCCTGCTGGGAATGCTCCTCAGAGCCAGGGGATGCCTCTGCACTGCCCTCTCCCTTCCCATCTCCAGCCAACCTGGACACAGCATCCAGCCCAGCTAAGTCCAGCCCAGCTAAGTCCAGGCCTAAGCTTTGTGTTGGTGTGGTCAGTGGCACTTCAGATATGGGTGAGAACAGAAATATCCATGTGGAGAGAGGCCTGGATCAGCCAAGGGCTCACATCCATCCCTGTCTGACAGATGGGAAAGGGCTGGCATCTGATCCTGCTCAGGGTCAGTCAGGAATGCAAAACTCTTCCCTCCATCCCAGGATTCCTCCTCCATTCATCCATTGGGAGGACTTGCAGTGGTTTAGGATTGAAGTCCTTCCCAAAAGCGCTGGAATGCCACAGAACCATTAAGGTTGGAAAATTTCTCCGAGATAATCAAGTGCAACCTTCAGCCAAACTCCCCTATACCCACTAAACCAGATCCCAAAGTGCCACATCCAGCTGGATTTTGGACACCTCCAAGGATGGTTACTCCAGCACCTCCCTGAGCAGCCCTTCCAAGGCTGAATCACTCAGGGAAGAAATTTATCCCGAGATCCCAGCAATATCTACTCATAAAAATCCGGAGGTTCTGGCCAACATCCAGAGGGAGAAATTTGCCGTGTGCCAAACATCCTTTACATCTGGCTCGAGGATTTCCAGCTGGATTGCACAGAAAAGATGGAAAAGCTGCTGGGTGAGGGGCTGCTCAGCAGGAGCAGTGGCAGCAGCAAGGTCAGCTTTGGGAGAATCCCAGAATCCCAGACTGCTTTGGGTTGGGAAGGACCTCAAATCCCCTCTCGTTCCATGGGCAGGGATTTTCCACAGACCAGACCTTTTCCAGCAGGAGCTTGGGATGCAAAGCTGCCTCCCTGGAGTCCTCCCAGGCACCAGAATGGATTTTTCCACGTTTTCTCCCCCCAGGTATTTTTCCCAGCAGTACCCAGAGCTGGGGCAGCTCTGCTGGAGCAGATTCCTGCCCGCAGCAATCCCATTTTAATGGGAAAAGCTGTTCCGGAGCCGAATCCTCGGGACAAAGCGCCAGTATTCCTGATTATTGCTCCTAAATGAACCTGACTCTGCTAATTCCTGGATACAAGGAATGCAGAGGAACATATGTTCAGCCAAACGAGCTCTGTCCCTCAGGGCTCCTGTCGGAGCCGCGCCGCTCCCGGTCCCCCCACAGCGCAGGAGCCCTTCTCCTTGCATAAATCCTGCCTGGAATTTGCTCCAGCAGCCATGGTTGTGCTGAAGGAATCATTGGGGAGGGCCTGGCTGTGGGATCTGGGGGAGATGTGGGGGAGTCAGGCCATGATTTATTCCATGTGGGAATAGCGAGGATCCACTGGACCAGGTCCTTTGGCCTCTCCCTTCCCAGCTAAAGTGATGGCTGGAGTTTGGGTTAAAATTGGAATTGAATTTAAAATTGGGATTTATTGGCCGTAGTTCCCCATCTTGTGCCATTCCAGTGGTCCCTCCTGAGCTGCTTTGCCTCCCCTCCCCTCTCTGCACCAGGGGTTTGAGCTTTGTGAAGCAAAGCAGGAAAATGGGAGACTCCAGCCTGGTCCCAGTCCTGTTCATCCAGCAGGAGGGATGACACCTTCACACTGTTCCAGGAATTACTGGGAATTCATCTGCCTCTTCCCCTGGGAGCCACCACTTCAGGAGTGCCTTTCCTGGAGGAATGGGCTCGTTCTGGAATGGTCTCACTCCGTCCCTCCCCTGCAGTGCCACCCTTGCCTCAGCCCCAGTGAGCCCAGCAGTGCCAGGCTCCCGTGGGATCCATGCCCTCTCCTTGGTGGCCACAGCAGCCTGGTTTTCCAGAGAAAAGAGCTCCTTCCTGCTGATCCAGGTGGATTCTCCAGATTCTGCAGCATCCCGGGATGCTGCAGCTCCCGCGTGCCTCGTGGGAAGGGTGGCAGGAAGGAAAGCAGCCGGGAATGTCCTTGGAGCTGCAGATCTCCCAGCCCAGGAGCTGCTGCTGCTCAATCCCCTGGGATTGGGATGTGTGGAAATAATCATGGAAGGCAGAATAGCTGGGAAGGAGCTGCTGGCACAGCTGCAGCCTCTGTTAGCCCAGAGCTGCCGGGAGCTGCAATCCCCGTGTTTAACCACACAGGGAGAACATTCCAGACTTTTTTCCCAGGGTAGGAAAGGTTGAATTCCACCCTCTGCGCCCCCTGGGTTGGGCTGGTGAGGTTTCCTTGGTGTTTGTGGGTGCCAGGGGTGAGGGGAGGCTGCTCTGGGGACAGCAGCAGCTCCCAGGTCGTGCCTGTGCTGGGAGAATCCCACCTCCAGTGCCTCCAGTTTCTGTGGAAACAGCACGTCTCCACAGCTCCCACTTCCACGTGCTCCAGGAGTTATTAATAACCCTGGAATCGCTTCCCTGGGAGCTCTCACTCCAGGGACACCAGGCTGGGGTCAGTGCCCGGGTGTGGGGTCTGCCCTGGATCCGAGCTGGGGCTCAGCTTGGATGAGGTTGGGAATGGGAAGCGCTCCCGGAGCAGCTCCTGGGCTCTGCAGCCAGGCCATGGAACCCTCCCCTTGCTCTGATTCCCAAAGCTGGGAATTGCAGCCATGGATCCGTGCCTCAGGCTGCCCAGCAAGGGAATATTGGAGAGTTTGGGGGCTCTCCTGGATCCTGAATTTCTGTCTGGGGCTGTCTGTGCCAAGCTCAGATCCCGCTCTCCACCACCCCAAGCTGGAAATAAAAACAATAAAATTATTCATCCACTCTAGAAATCCTTAATTGTACGGTCTGGATACAGCCAGAAAAGTGGAATTTTCTTTCAGTGATCGGATTTTTCCGTGATTCATTTTATTTCTGCTGGTTTGAATTGGTTAACGGGCAGCTTTGCTTTGCCCAGCAGGCGTGGATGGAGAGTTTTGGGGGGAATTTGCTGCTCCTCTTTTCCCATTTTCAGGAGAAAATCCATGGGAAGGGAACTCAGTGGTTCCAGCTCCTGGGCTGGAGCGTCCCCAGCTCAGCTCAGCCACTCGTTCCATGGAGATGTTTTATGGGACTGGGAGGAGAAACCCCGAGAGGCTTCGCTGCCCAAGCGGGTGACGGTGATGGAATGTTGGGAGCAGGAGCCTGGGAAGGGCAGGGTGGAGCTGGAGCTCAGCAGGAGCTGCCACTGCCCAGGAAATGGGATATTCTGAGGTTAGGGGAAAAGGAGGAGCAATCTTTCCCTGGAGCAACAATTCCTTTAAGATTCCTGTAGGATTTGTCAAAGTCCTGGTGTCCCATGAGCTGGAGCTCAGCTGGACCTGCTGCTGCCCAGGAAAATGGGATATTCTGAGCTTATGGGAGAAGGAGAGGGAATTTTTCCCTGGAGCAACAATTCCTTTAAGATTCCTCCAGGATTTCCTGGAGTGCCTGTGTCCCATGTGCACCTGGCTCGTGTTCCTGGCTTTTTTGTGGGTTTGCTCCTTTGTTCCTGACCCCACCCTGAACATTCCCTGTCCACCCTGTGGCTTCAGGCCAGACCTGGATCCAGGCTGTCTTGTCCATGGGATGCTCAGCTTCCAACAGGAATTCCAGATTTTTGGGATTCTGCTGGGTTTTCCCGTGGGAGAGCAGGGAGCAGCAGGATGAGGTGTTCAGTTTAGGTCATCCCCGAATTTGGAGAGCTCCCAGTATAATTTTTAGGAACACAGCCCTTTTTGGGATGGATCCAGAAAGGTTTTTGCAGCAGCCTCGTCTGCTCCAATCAATTCTAAGTGACACTCACGTAATTTGCTTTCTGCTTAATGAAGTTATGAAGTCTCATTGCAAATTAGTACAAAAATCCATTTATTCAGCTTCGGAGTCTGCCAGGAAAAAGCAGCTGGAGTGGAAGGGGCAGCAGGACTGGGGGACCAGCAGAACTTCCCAGGGAAAGCAGAATTCCTTTGGAAGTGAAAATAACTTCAAATTCCCATTGCCACAGCCTTGTAGCTTGGAAGATCTCCTTTAAAATGCAAGAGTTTTAGGGAATAATATTCCCTTAATCTTTTTTTTTTTTTGAAGGAAAACATTGTTAGCTCAAAGTTTGTGTTTTCTGCCGTTCAAAAATGTGTTAAAAATAAGGAGTAAACCTGCCAGTGGCCTTTAGAAGGTGCTAAATTTGCTCGGGAGAGAAAGCCAGGAGTGTTTCCCACCTCCAGAGGCTTCTTGGGATATTTCCATATCCCGATTAAGGGAGAGAGGCCCGAGTCTGTCTCTATAAATGTCATGCAAAGGCTGCCTAATGGAATTAGCAGGGATGAGGCAGTGGAACTCCACTGGAGTCGATTGAGTTGCTCCCACTTAATTGGTGGATTTGTCATCAAATTCTTCGTTTGCTCTCGGAGGGATGGAAAGATGCCATAAATTCTGGATGCTAAAACAGTCCCCACGTCGGGCTTGGTGAATAAAACCCAAACAAGGAATTGTGAGCGGCAGGAAAGAGCCAGGAGAGTTAATGAGCGTTAATTGGTGACGAAGGTTGGTTCTGGGGGAGGCTGGGGACCTGCAGGTGGCTCCAGGGGAACCAGGTGCCCCTCATTCCCTCTTCCCACGGAGTTTCTTCCTTCGTTGATTTGGATTTGTGGCTTTACTCCTGGAAACTCCCGGGGATGGGAACAAACTGGGGCCAGATTGATGCTGAGGTTGTTTTTTCTTTTTGCAGATTCCGAAGGCTGGAGGGATCAGGAATGCTGGGGACATCGAGCTGAGGGGGTCGAGGTGCTGTGGGCACCTTGGAGAGACCTGATTGTTGTGCGAGGAGCTCCTGCTGATCCCACGTCCAGGGAAGGATCCAAAGGAGGAGCTGAAAGATCCTGGGAGCAGAGCTGGGCCCTGGAGCCCCAGCCCTGCTGAGGCCACCCAGACACCCACGGCGAGAAGGAAATCAGGGCAAAAAACTGGAGACATAATTAAAAATTAGGAGCTGGCCCTCAGCAAAGCAGATTAAGGAATTAGACTGAGGCCAAAGCCCCAGGGACTCCAGGCCAGACCTCATTTCCCTCCCCAGTGAACTCCTGGCTGGTGGCTGTTGTTGTTTGATGGTTTTGAGGCTCAAAGCTCTGCCCCCATCCCCTGGCCAGCCTGGAACCACCCTCCCCCAGGAATCACGGATCTCCAGCACACACAATAAATACCTGGGGTTTTTTTACACTATTTCCATGGGTTAAACCGGCAGCTCCCTTCTCCCAAAGGATAACATCGACGTTTCCGAGCCTGACTCGTCTCCCTTCCCCCTGGCTGGGTAAGAACAGAGTTTTTGATCATTCCTGAGAAAAAGGGAGAGAAGGAATTCTGCCTTTCTGTGGAAACCTGGAATTTGAGCTGATGGGTTGTGAGGAGAAGGCTCCACCTGGGGAATGGATTTAAGGCATCCAATGGAAGGGCTGAGCCTGTGGGTGAGGGACACGGAGCTTCTCCAGGCTGAGGGTCTCCATCCATCCATCCCTCCATCCATCCCTCCATCCATCCCTCCATCCATCCATCCATCCCTCCATCCATCCATCCATCCATCCATCCATCCATCCCTCCATCCATCCATCCATCCATCCATCCCTCCATCCATCCATCCATCCCTCCATCCATCCCTCCATCCATCCTCTCCATCCATCCATTCCATCCATCCATCATCATCCATCCATCCATCATCTATCCCTCCATCCATCATCCATCCATCCATCATCCATCCATCCATCCATCATCCATTATCCCCCGTCCATCCATCCATCCATCCATCCATCCATCCATCCATCCATCCATCATCCCTCCATCCATCCATCCCCTCCATCCATCCATCCATCCATCCATCCATCCATCCATCCATCCATCCATCCCTCCATCCATCCCTCCATCCTCCATCCATCCCCCATCCATCCATTCCTCCATCCATCCATCCATCATCCATCTATCCATCCATCCATTCATCATCCCTCTATCCATCATCCATCCCTCCATCCATCCATCCCTCCCTCCCTCCATCCAGGACTGGAGCAGCCTCCCACCTCCCGGACACGCAGCTGCTGGTGAGTCACTGCTCTCAGGAGCTCCCTGCAGGTTTTGGAGTGCTTTGAGCTCTTTCTGATAAGAGCTGGCAGCAGAACCTCGGGGCTCTGCTGTCTGGAGCTGCTCCCTGCTGTGTCCTGGGCTCTGAGGGCAGCACTGCAGGGCCACGTTTGTCCCACAGACCTGCAGCCCACATTCGGTGGTTCCTCAGTGCAGAACCTGCTCAGTTCCTGCTGCCAGCCATGGAAACTCCTGTGGCAGCCTGGAAACTGCGGGCTGACTCACCCGGTGACAGGCACAGGGCCTCCAGAGCTGCCTCACTCCTGCTTTTCCATCCTCCCACCCCCAGCCAGGGCCAGGCTGTTCCCGTGGGGCTGGGGACAGCACGTGGCAGCCCCTGGCAAGGTGTGAACCACCACAGGTTTCCCCAGCCTGGTGCCAGCCCTGAGGTCGTGATGGGGTTGGGTGTTGGTTGGGACTGATGGTCTGAAAGATCCTTCCCAACCTTCCCAGTTCTGGGGTGCTCCAGTCCGTGAGTTCAGGGCACAGCTGGCATTGGGTTTGCAGTCACTTGGGCACTGGGTTTTTCATCTGGGGCTGTAAAATCCCGAAGTTGCACGGTTGGGTGTGGTGAATCAGCAAGGGGAGCTGCCCGTTCCCATCCTTGGGAGAGGAGAGGAGCCCTCGGAGCTTCTGGTGACCCCAAAACCTCTGGAAGTGCCAGCAGCTTGTGCTGCTTCCTCTCCTTCCTGTCCCTGCTGCCAACACAAAATACCTGGAGATTTTGTCTGATCAGAGCCTCAGTCCCACGTCCCCACACCCTCTGCTCAGGGGTTGTTTTCACCATTATTTGGAGGTTTTAGAGCCAGATCCGATGAGCAAAGTGTGGCTTTGTCCGGCTTGGTTTATTCATGAGATTGGGAAGAGGGAATGGTTTGTCCTGAGGAAGCTGAGGGAGCTGGGAAGGGGCTGGAGAATCCCTGAGGGAGCTGGGAAGGGGCTGAGCCTGGAGCAAAGGAGGCTCAGGGGGGCCCTTGTGGCTCTGCACAGTCCCTGACAGGAGGGGGCTCAGGGGGATTTGGGATCTGATCCCAGGGAACAGGGACAGGAGGAGAGGGAACGGCCTCAGGCTGGGCCAGGGCAGGTTTAAGTTGGATATTTGGGAAAATTCCTTCCTGGAAAGGTTTGTCCAGCCCTGGCACAGCTGCCCAGGGCAGTGCTGAGTCCCCATCCCTGGCAGGATTTCAAGCCCCTGTGGATGTGGCACTTGGGGACAGGGTCAGGGGTGGCCCTGGCAGTGCTGGGGATGGCTGGACTCAATCTCTGAGCTGTTCCCCTCAATCCCAGCTGGTTTCTGCTGGCACGGCTGGTGCCCAGAGCTGCTAAAGGGCACTGACAATTTGGGTTTGCAGCCTCTGCTGTTTCTCACTTGCTCGAACCTCTGCTTCTCCCAAATTGGCTGCAAAGATTTCCTGACACGTTTTCAGCCCGTGTGAATTGCTGCAGCTCCCCTGAAGCCTGGAGAGGTTTCTGACCCCGTGGCAGCCAATAATGTGGCCCCTGGTTGTCAAAAAATACTCAAGGCTCATGTCCACGACGGGGGAAAAAGTTATTAGGAGGTGAAAATTGCTTCCTTGACTTCTGCTTCTCGTGGTGACAGCAAATAGCACAGGAGACCTCGCAGAGCTCTGATAAAAGCACAGAAAGAAGCAGCCAAAAATCCAACGGCAAGGAGGAGGCCCCAGGGTGGGTCAGGATTTCACCTCCCTCTGCCAGGGACACAGCCCTGGGTTCCAGGGGGGCTGCAGGGCTGGGACCCAGCTGGAGGACAGGAGAAATGGAATTGCAGCTGCTCAGACCGTGCCCACAGAGCTCCGAGGTGGGGCTTTTCTTTAGGCTGCTTGGCTCAGGACCTTCCCCTGGCCTGGGGTTGTCCTGAGAGAAACCAGAGCTGTGCTGGGACACGGGGATTCCCCTCTGCTGGCTCCGTTCTGTGCTTTCATCCCAAACCGTGGATCAGTTCCTGTGGCTGGATTGGGAAAAGCCTTGCTGGAACCCCCAGGGGGACCCCTCAGGTGGCAGCAGCTGCTGAGAGCTTCCCAAGGCCCCACCACCCCGAGATTCCAGACACACAGAGGGAGTCCTGAGCTCCCAGAGGTGCTCAGATGTTTTATGGGATGCCAGGCAGTGTGGAAAACTGGAGCTGGGTGCTTCCATCCCTGGGAGTTGCATGGATGGGCTCAGGGTATTCAGGGGAGCTGAGGATGCCCCTGGATCCCTGGGAGTGCCCAAGGATGGGGCTTGGAGCATCCTGGGATAGGGGAGGGTGTCCCTGCACATGGGATGTGTTTTAAGGTTCCTTATAAACCAAACCATTCCAGGATCCTCTCCCTAAACCCTGGGATTCCCCTGGAAGCCAGGGGAAGCCTCTGCAGGTACAGCCCAAAATCCAAACTGGATTTCACTACCAGGAACCCTCGGGACGAGCAGGGGTGTGAGGGGCGTCCTGACCCCTCCCTCTGCCCCCCAGGCCCTGGATGGGTGTCCCAGGATGGGAAGGGGCTCCCTGCTGCCCTTCCCAGCCCCTCTCCTGCGGAAGGACAGCAGAGGCTCTGCCTGGCATCAACGCCCAGGAGATCAAACCCCTGGGAAGGAGCCAGGAGGAAAGGCAGGGAATATTACCCAGGCAATAATTTATGCAGGAAATGGGGCTGCTTTCCCTTCTCCAGGCTCGCCTGTGAAATGGAAAAGATGACTGGAGCTGGGCTCTTGTTTGGATTGGTTTAATTAAGCTGAGTGAGGCTTTGAAGCTCAGGTTTATTTGATGGAGTTATTGTATGGAATTTATAAACCTGATACTTTAACCCCCAGAGAGCCTCTCCTGCTCGGGTGAGGGCTGGAGGAGCTGAGCTGAGCCCTGCTCCCTGGGCTCTGGTGGAATGAGTGCAATTCTTGCAGGCCTTGACCCAAATCTCCTTCTCATCTCTCGCTCCTGGATTAAGCCCCTGATGGAGGAGAGGCTTGAAGAAATTCTTGTCAGAGATGCTTAAGTCGCTCCAGGAAGGGCTGAGACAAAAAGAGCTGGGGGGTTTTAGTAAACACTGAACGGTTTTTGCGTCATTTCAGAGGCATTTGAAGCATCTGGGGTTTCCTGAGAACCCCCCAGGTAAAACAGAACTGGGGTCTGGGGGCGAGAGGGGCTTCAAGGGGTGTCCAGCCCCTCCTGGGCTCCAGGATCCTTTAATTAAAGGAAGAAAAACCAATCAGAACCTCCATAATTTAAAGGCACCTTTAGTGAAGTCTTGCTAATTTTGGGTAGGCAATAAATAAAGGTTTTGGGTCTGCTGGGACAGCTCAGCAGCCTCAGAGCAGGGCACGGGACACCCCGAGGAACGGGGAGCTCGTTAAAGCAGGCCAGCGGTAATTAGAGATGGGACGCTGGAATAATTAGAGATGGGAGGCTTGAAACCACTCTGAAGAAAATATCATTATTCTTGATACATTTTAATAAACGATTTCTTTATTAAAAAAAGAGGGAAGTCGCTTGGAGTAAGAAGAAGTTGCTTGTTTAAGGAGCAGCCTCGATGCACAAGGGGAGGGGAGGAGCTGGGGCTGCTCCAGGTGACGGGCAGGGGACAATTATTGCTCCAAGCAGAGTGGGAAACAGGGAAACCCTCAATTTTCTGGGGATAAAAATGGGAATGTCCTAAAGAACCCCTCCCTCTTCTGTGCATAAAAATGGGAATATCCTAAGGAAACCCTTATTTTTCTGTGCATAAAGGTGGGAATATCTTAAGGAAACCCTTCCTTCTCTGTGCGTAAAATGGGAATGTCCCAAAGAAACCTTCTCTTTTCTGTGCAAAAAAAGGGAATGTCCTAAGGAAACTCTTCCTTTTCTGTGGATAAAAATGGGAATGTCACAAAGAAACCCTCCATTTTCTGGGGATAAAAATGGGAATATCCCAAAGAAACCTTCCCTTCTCTGTGCCTAAAAACGGGAATGTCCTAAGGAAACCCCTCCTATTCTGTGCATAAAAATGGGAATGTCCTAAGGAAACTCTCCCTTTTCTGTACCTAAAAATGAGGATGTCCCAAAGAAACCTTCCATTTTCTGGGGATAAAAACGGGAATGTCCCAAAGAAACCCTTCATTTTCTGTGTAAAAAATGGGAATATCCCAAAGAAACCTTCCCTTTTCTGTGCATAAAAACGGGAAGTGCCCGGAGCATCGGGATTCTCCACAGGATCCTCATCTCCTTTGGTTTGGTGTTCCAGGAACATGGCAGGCTGAAAAACTCTCCTCTGGCAACATCTGTGTGTCCCTAAGGAATTCATGGGAAAGGGAGGGTTTCTTTGGGACATTCCCATTTTTACCCACAGAAAAGGGAGGGTTTCTTTGGGACATTCCCCTTTTTGTCCACAGAAAAGGGAGTTTTTCCTTAGGACATTCCCATTTTTACGCCGCGTTTTGGCCCTTCCCGGCAGGAATGAGGAGCTGATGTTTGGGGCCGTGCTGGTGCTGATCCGCTCCGAATCCCTCCCAAATTCCGGTTGGGAATGAGGCTCGGGACTCCCCGGGACTTGAACAGGAATAACCCCAAGAACAAAGTGGCTCCCGGTTGTCGTTTTTTCCAGTCCGTGTTTTTGTCTGCAAATTCACGAGCACTTCCCAACTATATATAAAAAAAAAAAAAAAAGAAAAGGAAAATATTCCTACCAAAGAGTGTTCCCCGGTAGTTTTTTTAAAATGGAAATGTTTGCAGAGGGTTCCATATTTCACAGAAATTACAGAAAATCCATCTTGTTCCCGGAATGCTCCGTGGCATCCTAAGGAGGGAAGCGGGGGGAAAAATATTGCCTGGGAAGCGCTAATACATCAAGGTTTCTGTGCTCATTATCGGCATAAGAGACATCATATCCATAAAATGTAGGTCAGAGCAGCGCGTTTAACACCGGATTTATCCCTGGCGGGAGGCACTGGCGGCTCCTGCGGAACACGCGCTCCGATAAGGAATTCCGATGGCAAAAAGCCTCCTTATCTCGCTGATAAGCAAATGCTCTCCCTCTCCCCGGGGAGGATTTTCCAGCTTGTCAGCTCCTCCCCTGCTCCCGGCCCCGCGGGGTGCGCAGCGGGGAATGTCCCGTGGAATTTTTCCCGATGGAAATGTGGGAGCGGAGGAGCTGCGGGAAGCACGGGGCATCTCCGGGGGCAGCTGGGCAGGAGGATGGGTCGGGCCTGGGGAAGGCAGGAGGCCGGGAAAGGAACCCGGAGTGACCTCCCTGGGAATGAGGGATGGAGCAGGCAGGGAGTTATCCTGGAATCCCGGAGCACTTGGAGCTGGGAGGGACCTTAGAGATTATCCAGTGCCACCCCTGCCATGGGCAGGGACACCTCCCACTGTTCCAGGTGGCTCCAAGCGTTTTCCAACCTTGGGCACTGCCAGGGATCCAGGGGCAGCCACAGCAAATCTGGGAATTCCAGCCCAGCCAGGAATTCCATCCCAATCTCCCATCCATTGCTGCCCTCTGGCACTGGGATCCATTCCCTGTGTCCTGTCCCTCCAGGCCTTGTCCCCAGTCCCTCTCCAGCTCTCCTGGAGCCCCTTCAGGCCCTGCAAGGGGCTCTGAGCTCTGCCTGGAGCCTTCTCCTCTCCAGGTGAGCACCCCCAGCTCTCCCAGCCCGGCTCCAGCCCTGGAGCAGCTCCGTGGGATCCTCTGGAATCTCTCCAGGTGCTCCCCGAGCTGGAATCCCGGGGCTGGGGCAGATCTGCAGGTGAGGCCTCACCCGAGCAGGGCACAGGGACAGAATTCCCCTCTCCAGCCTGTCCAGCTCCCCCGGGATCCCTTCCCTCCAATTCCATGGGAATTAACGGGAGAAGGATCCAAGGAAAGGCACCCGTTTGGAAAGGCAGGCTCAGCACTGCCAGCTCCAACCCGGGGATGAAAAAACCCCAAAATACCAAATATTGAGAGGAGAGCAGCTTGGAGCTGGATTAAAACCCGGACACGGAGTGTGTGTGTAGCAAATTCCCAGACAAACTCCAGAAATTCCCGATCCCTGAGATCACATGGATGATTTTAGGCACGAGCCCGTGCAGGAAACTCTCTGGACTGTTGGTAAAATTAGAAATATCTGCTCAGTTTTACACCAGCAAAGCCTCAGCCTCGTGTTTGCACCTCTCGTTGCTGTATAAATATAGAAGCTGCTCTCCTCCAAATTTTTTTCCTGCTTAATTTAAGTTTCCTTGGATTGAGTAAGGAACCAGGTTCATTCCCTGTCACGGGGAATGTGGTTCATGGAATGAGTTCAAGGGGGCTTTCCAGATGGAAAGGGGGGAAAAAATCAGTATGTAGATACAAAAATTATATCTATTTATATGTCATTATATACAAAATAGATAATATATAAAAGTAGATTTATATTTTATTTATAGATATATATATATCGTTTAAAAAATTGAGGTTATGTTGCTTCCACAGCCTGGCAAACAATTTTTTTTATTTAAAAATAAAGCCTGGCAAATAATTCCCCTGGAAATGCTGAAATCCTGCTCTTGCACTCAGTTTTGGGGGGAAGGAAGAGCCTGCAAAGCTGTGCAGCTCCAGAGCCACCTCTTCCTTTCTCCTGATAAAACCCGGATAACCTGGCTTTACCCATTTTAGCTGATTTTTCACTACTTAAGGGAAATTCTGGCTTTTTGCTCCATTTCCAGCAGCCTGGGCTGGGTCTCAGCTCACTCCTGCTCACCTGGGCTCGGCTTTATTTGATGTCTTGCCCTACTTTCCGAGAACTTCCACACGTTTAAGGTTCAGCCAAAGCACCTGAAACTTCCCCAATCCCTCCTTCCCTCCATCCCTTTGCTCTTGGATCACCCTGGACTTGTCCCCAGGGGGGTTGGTGACATGGTGGCCTTTGCTCTCTTGCCTCACTCCCAGGTTTTATACTCCCCATGCTCTATAAAGTTATTTTTTTCCCTCTGAATTCTTTCCCTGTTTCTGTCCTTAACCTCACGTTTTGATCCAGGTCCCTGTTCCCGTTTTACACCATTCACAGATTTTTAATAACTTTATTTTTCGACCTGTGCCCATCACTTCTGCTCTTCCAGGGATGGATTTAATTCCCCAGCTCCCCGTTGGGCAGAAATGCAGATTTTCTGGAATGTTTGGCATTCAATCCCCTTTGGATTCCCAGCGATTTGATGGAGCCCAGCAGGAAGGGTGGGTTGTGCCTCCCCAGTTTCCAGAGGGATGCAGAGGGAGGGGTGGGAGGCCCTGGAGCGGGATCCCCAGGGATGCGGGACACTCAGGAAGGTGACCCTGCCATGGGACAGAGAGGAGCTGGAAGGTCCCTTCCAACCCAACCATTCCAGGATTCCCATGGGATTCCCCAGTACCCCCAGCTGTGACAGCTCAGCCTCTGGCTGCAGCTCCCCTGCCTCTGGAGCTGCCTCTGGATTGCTTTTGGGATGGGGAGGTTGTTCCAGGCTCCCCTGGCTCTGGAGCTGCCTCTGGATTGGTTTTGGGATGGGGAGGTTGTTCCAGGCACCCCTGCCTCTGGAGCTCCCTCTGGATTGTTTTTGGGATGGGGAGGTTGTTCCAGGCTCCCATGCCTCTGGAGCTCCCTCTGGATTGTTTTTGGGATGGGGAGGTTGTTCCAGGCTCCAATCCTCCTGCTGAAGCAACCAGGATTCCGGGCTATTCCCGTTTTCCAGGTCACATCCATCCCCATCCACCCAACTCCTCCCTGCTCATGGGGTGTCACCCCTCAGTGACTCAGACACATCCATGATCCATCCTCTCCATGATCCATGGCTGCACTCCTGGCATCCATCCCACAGCTCCTCCACCCCCCGGCCAGGCCAGGGCAGGGCAAGCAGCACCTTCTGCCCGATTATTCCATCCTTCCAATGGTTTTTCCTCCTCCTCCTCCTCCCATTCCCCAGTTTGTCACTTCTGGTGATGCTTCACCTGCGGCGATTCCCGATGATGGATCAGCAGCTCCTGCCCACTCCTGGGCCACTCCTCATCCCTGAATTATTTTGGAGATCCCTCCTGGTGGCAGCTCTGGTCTCTTATTTTCCCATTATTATGCAGAACTCCCGAGCCAGCTCATCCCAGAAATTCTGAGGGTCTCGGCTGGGCACGGATTCTTCTTTGTGCTCCTGATTGCTGGGGTTCCCAGGGAATCATTCCCAAAATCCATCCCCAAAAGTCCCAAACCAGGGATGTTTCCAGAGCTCCCTGAGAGGAGGGCACAGCCGGGTGGGGATTGGGCTCTGTTCCCAGGGAATGAGTGATGGACAAGAGGAAAAAGCCTCGGGGAGGTTCAGGTTGGATCTCTGGAAAAAGATCTCCAAATCCCGATCAGCATCCCATGTGGAATGTTGTCCACAGCTTTTTCCCTCACTGCAATCCCAGCCTGGCTCCCGGAGCCCTGGAAGTCACCGGGTTTCTCCTGCTTCTCCAAAATTACTGAAACTGCAGCTTTTCAGGTCCTGCTGGTGGGAAAAGCTTCCAGGGAGAGCTCAGAGCCCCTTGCAGGGCCTGAAGGGGCTCCAGGAGAGCTGGAGAGGGACTGGGGACAAGGCCTGGAGGGACAGGACACAGGGAATGGATCCAGAGGGCAGGGATGGATGGGAGATTGGGAATTCCTGGTCCAGTGGAAGGTGTCCCTGCCCGTGGCAGGGGCTGGGATGACTTCAAGGGATTCAAAGTCTCTTCCAAGCCAACCCATCCCAGAATTGTGTGGTAGGACCAGGCTGTGTTCCCACAGCCCTGCTGGAGCAGGGATTTCCAGGATGAGGGAGCCCAGCTCCCTGCACTGCTCGCTGCTGAATGCATTTCCATGCTGCTCCTGCAGTGGGCTGGCAGGAAAGCAAACAGACGTGCTCAACAGCAACAATCCAGCTTCATTTTAATGAAATGTTTATTCACAGCCGGTTTAATATTAATGGTAAATTGATCTCTGGAATTTTTTCCCATCAAAAATTAATGCCGTGCGCTCCTCGCTTTTTGTGCATGGAAAGCATCTCCCAATTAATTGGGAGATAACCACTGGAAATCCAACACTGCCACTCAGCCAGTCCCAGGCCATTCATTTCCTTAAGTGCACAAGCACTCCATGAATAATTAATAATGATTAATAGTGGTATTAAACTATTGCTGGTGGATCAGGAGAGCGGAGCAGGTACCAATTTGTGATTTATAGCCGGGAAACAATGAGGAATTTGGGAAGGAATGTTTGAGCTGGGTGCTGCACGCCCTGTGGGTGGATGCGTTACAAATCTGCCTTCACACCTGCATGGCCACACTTCGGGCCTTGGAGAAACCCCAAACGTTTCCAGGGATTCGACCAAACTCTTCCCAGCTTGGTCAGAGGTGGGAGTTGGACCCTCTGGATTCTCTCCCGTGAGGGAGGGATGGGAGGTGTCCCAGAGCCTCGTGGGGTGTGCCAGGAATTGATGTGGGGCAGAGCCAAGAGGAGGGAACAGGAGCTTTTTCCCTGGGAATAAGGCAGGGAACAGCCCCGCAGCCTCCATCCCTGGAGAGCAGCTCCGTGCTGGGCTGCTCTGCACCAGGCAGGAACGTGCCTGGGCTGACAACATTAATATTGATTAAAGGGTTTATGACTAAGTGTGAGGAGGAAGCAGAAGCCTGTGCAGAGCTCGGAATAATTTGGAGAGGTTATTTTTAGGCCGGGATGAGATAATGGATTTACAGCGAGCCAAGGGCCGGCTGCTCCATCCCATCCCTGCCCTTTATGGCTTTGGGTTCCAAAGTATCCCCCCTGGGCCAGCCTCCACCCTCCTTCCCTGCAGGGACAAACGGGACCTCGTGCAAATCCCACTGCTCCTTTCCCGGTGCTTTCTGCCTCATCAGCACCTCCTGAATCCATAAGGAAACCAGAGAGGCTGGAAAGGAATCGGTAAATGTAAACTCACCAGGAAAAACTTCTCCAAACCCTTCTTGCCATATGTTTGTTTGCTAAGCCGTGGATTTTCCTGGGATGCTGGCACTCAGCCAACCCGCTGAGATTAAAGAGTTGTTCAAATGTTCACCATGGAAAACCTGAAACATTCCAGCCTTCAGAATAATGGAATTGGGAAGCACCCCTGGCCCTGTTGGGATCCCAGAATCCCAGGGGCTGGAACTGGGAGGGACCTTAAAGCTCATCTTGTCCCACCCTTGTCATGGGCAGGGACACCTTCCACTGTCCCAGAATGCTCCAAGATCTGTCCAAGCTGGCCTTGGGCATTCCAGGGATGTGGAGTCTGAGCAGACCCACAAGGGCAGGGACACGTCTTCATCCCTGTGCATGGTGTCCTTTCCACCATGGACCATCCCATCCCATCCCATCCCATCCCATCCCATCCCATCCCATCCCATCCCATCCCATCCCATCCAATCCATCCATCCCATCCCATCCCATCCCATCCCATCCCATCCCATCCCTCCCATCCCATCCCATCCCATCCCATCCATCCATCCCATCCCATCCATCCATCCCATCCCATCCCCATCCCATCCCAATCCATCCCATCCCATCCATCCCATCCCATCCCATCCCATCCCATCCCATCCCATCCCATCCCATCCCATCCCATCCCATCCCATCCCATCCCATCCCATCCCATCCTCATCCCATCCCATCATCCCATCCCATCCCATCCCATCCCATCCCATCCCATCCCATCCCATCCCATCCCATCCCATCCCATCCCATCCCATCCCATCCCTCCCATCCATGGTCTCCTGAAGGGAATTGTTGTTGCAATTCCTTCCATGGAGTGTAGAGCCAAACCCTTGCCCTTGTCCTCTCCAAGTCTGGAAATGTGAGGAATTCCACCCATCCACCTGCCTTGAGTGGGATTGGGAAGGGAAAGGCAGGAGCTGACACCTTCCCCTGCTGTGACATTATCCCATGGAGCAGCCGTGATTTCCCTGTCCCTTCCCTGCTCACTCCCAGGGAAGGAGCCTCTCCTGCAGGAGCGCCGGGTGATTCAGCGTGGAGCTCTCCCAGCCTCCCCTGGCTCCCTCGGTTGTCAGGGAGGATGGGCTGAGCTGAATTTTAACAATCCCACTTCCCTGCAGCTCCTTCAGCACCAGAGCGAAAAACAAACGGAGGCTTGGAGACATCCTGGGCATGGATCACATCCCACTGCAGGAGCTGTGTCCTGGGGAGATCCTGCTGGGAATCTCCTGGGCTTCAACCCACGGAGATCCTCTGCCCTGGGCAGCTCCTGCTCCCTCCATGCAGAAAAAAAAAAGGATATAAAAGGCATTTGAGGCACTTTCATGTGTTTGGAAACAAATCCTCCTCCTCCAAATGTCTCCTGGATCCCTTCACTTTGGGGTCTTTGGGATTCAACAGGAGAGCTGGAGAGGAACTTGGGACAAGAGATGGAGGGACAGGACACAGGGAATGGCTTTAAGCTGGAAAAGGGTAGATTTAGGTGGGATATTGGGAAGGGATTCCTGGCTCTGAGGGTAGTGAGGCCCTGGCACAGGGTGCCCAGAGAAGCCCCTGGATCCCTGGAAATGCCCAAGGCCAGGCTGGACACTGGGGCTTGGAGCAGCCTGGGACAGAGGGAGGTGTCCCTGCCATGGCAGGGGTGGAATGGGATGAGCTTTAAGGCCCCTCCCAACCCAAACCCATCCAGGATTCCATGATTCCCCCTGTCACATGGAAATGGAATTTTGGGAGCCCACCCTCGCTGAGGGAAGGCTCAGGCTGGATCCTCCCCATTCCCAGCAGGATGGGGGCGCCTTTCTGGAGCCCCCCTGGATTCACCCCCTAACTGAGGGATTCCCTCCCTCACAGACCTTGCAGAGCCCAGACTGGAACTCTATAAAAGGGCTGGATAAACACAAAAGGAGGTGGAAAATGAGGCTCCCACTCCCTGAGCTCCCAGCCACATCCCCTGCCTTGGCTCGGCTCCGTGCACGGAGCATCCTCCGTGCCAGCTTGGGAACAGGGAGCAGCAGCTCCTTCCGCAGCCACTTGCTATTTTTTTCCTGAAGAAAATAAATTTTTTAGGGTTTTTTTGCAGTGTCTGTCCTAGAGCATGGACAAGAAAGGTTGGTTATGAATTATGGAGGGCTGAGTCCTCTGTGGAGGGCGAAGGAAAATCCGGGAAAGGGAGCTCGGCATCGTCCTGGATGGATGGGGAGGAGCCAAGGGAGATGGGGATCCCACCAAAGCCTTCTCCTGACCTTGGGAAGAGCTCCTGGGGCTCTCTGGCTGGGCAGGGAACAGATTCCACACCCACATTCCATAATCCAACCCCAGCCCTGCCAGCGGCTCCGGAGCCTTGTGAGGGCAATGAAAAATTCAGCAAAGGCAGTGGGAAAGAAAGGCGGGATCACGGAATTATTTAGGGTGGAAAAGACCTCCAGGATCACCAAATCCAAGCCTTGAAGCAGCATCTGAGCACAGAAACTTTAACTGGGCTCTGCCAATTAAAGGAGGAGAGGCTGAGGAGGAGGCAGCGTCCTCCTCCCAGCTCCTTGATCAGCTGGATTTGGGATAGGAAAGAATTTGGGAGGAAATAGAGGGAAGCATTGTTTTAGTCACTTTTTGGGGAAATTTAAAAGGTTTCGCTTTGGGAAAGGGCAGAGCTGGGCAGAATCCATAACTCAGAGCTCCTGGATCCCGGAGCAGTGGGAGCTCCTGGCTGCTGGGATCAAAGGGGAATGTGTGGAACCATCCGTGTCCCTGGGACAGAGAGGGATTCCAGCACCGGGAGAAACGGAACCTGGCCTGGGGAGGAAGGAGTTGAGCTGTGCAGGGATGTGAAATCCAGCGTGGGCTGGCAGATCCAGCAGCAAACTCCCTTGGAAGTCCGGAATCCTTTCCTTGCTCGTTTTCCTGCTTCCCCTGGGAGGAGCAGCCCCATCCCTGCTTTTCCAGCCCCCTTGGCTCCTGTTCCACCCTCGGCTCTGGCTCATCCCTCAGCAGTGTCCTGGGAAGTGACACGGTTTGGACAAAGAGCTCACCCCTTCCATGCCTTCCTCCCATTCCCTATTCCCAAATTTCGGAGCCCTTTGGAGCCAAAAGAAGGGTTAAGAATTGTCCCCTCTAAGCTGCAGCCTCCAAGTTGAACTCAGGGACTTCCCAGGAAAAAAAGTCCATCCCTGTGTGGTTGGCAAGAAAGGAAGTGCAGGGATTGGATTTGGGAATGATTTGCTCATCCCAGTTTTCCTCACCTTTTCCGTTTAGTAATTCCATGAGCTCATGCAAGGGGAGCTGCTCCTGGAGCACTCTGAGCCCTCACACCTCGCTGCCTTCCAGCCCTGCACGTGTGGCTCCTGAAATCCCCTCATTCCCGCCTCAAATCCCAAATCCTCCATTTAACGGAGGGCCCGCAGTCCTGGAATCCTGCTGCTAAAAATCAGAGGAGCTCTGGATTCCCAAAGAACTGTTGGGATGGGCTGAGCCTCCCCATCCCACACGGCTGCAGGTGGGGAAAGCCAAGCTCTGCCTCTCCACTGCTGCATTCCCCATTATTTTGACACACAAGAGCCTGGAGCAGGGACAAATCCATCATTCCTTTGGATAATCTGAATGTACGAGTGTGATTTTTAATACCCAGCCTTCTCCAGCTGCATCTTCCCATTTTTTACGACGTTTTTCCCCATTTTCTGGAGCAGGCCTATCAATCCTCAGCTGCTCCCTTCCTCTTGCTTAATTGAAAATGTCACTGCTTGTACTTAATGAGACTTTCTGCCCTATTCCAACCCTGTCAGAAGAGACTTTATCCCAAATCCAGTCCTAAAATCCCACTGCAGAAGTTCCTGCTGCCATAAATCCTTGAGGGATTCAGGAGAGCTGCCGGGGTTATCGAGAATTTGAACCCCATGTAGGAAAATTACGGCAGTTTTTCCACTTTCTCTCCATCTTTTTATTAATTCCATAAATTTCCCTTGTCCTCCAGTGCTGCTCTGGGCTTTGTGCAGGGATTTGGAGCCCCAGGAAGGGAAAGGAGCTGGAGCAGCCGTGGATGGGTGGAGGGGTTTAAAATCCATGTGGGTGTGGCACTTGGGGACATGGGGACAGCGGTGGCCTGGGCAGTGCTGGGACTCCTCCGACTCCTGCCCCCACTCCATGACAATATCATCCCACTTCTTTTCCTGTTTTTTTGGAGAGATGTGTGGAAAGGTTGGAAAACCTGACCTGCAGAGTGCAAACAAACATCTCCTGATGTTGCTGCCGCTGTTTTTTTTGGGATAATGGGAGAGCAGCGGTGGGGATGGGAGGTTGGGAAGGCTCTGATTCACGATTCCCCATCCCACAATGTTTACAGCACTAGGGCTGGGAAGAATACCTGTTCCCAGGAAGGATCCTCAATAGGCTTGGCTCTCTCCTTGCTGTCATCGCTTAGTAACAGCTCTATTTTTAAATGCTAAGAGGGTAATAGACCAAAAAACTGGAATTTACTCAGTCTCTGATCCAGCAGGCACCAAATCCTGCGGGATGGGGCCCTTGGGATCGTGGGATCAGGGCCAGGAGCTGCCCACACCAAACGTTCAGCGCTTCCAGCTGGGTGAGGAAAACCCCAAAACTCAAATCCGTGCAGTCCTCAGCTCATGGTGGCCTCCTGGAGAGCCCATCCCGGCCCTGGGAGGACTGGGATGTTCCTGGGGCAGCCTCGGGTGGGCTCGAGGGGAAGGAGAGGGAGGGTGCAGGAGGATGAGCCTGGGAGGAAGGAACTGGGGACCTTCAGGGGGATCCTCCTTCCTTGGGGGATCTGCTGCCACCCCAGAGCCACTTTGGAAAGGAATCCAGGGATCCCAGGCTGGCTTAGGATGGAAAGGACCTCAAAGCCCATTTAGTTCCACTCCTTCCATGGGCAGGGTCACCTTCCAGTATCCCAGGCTGCTCCAAACCCATCCAGCCTGGCCTTGGGCACTGCCAGGGATCCAGGGGCAGCCACAGCAAAGCTGGGAATTCTGCCCCAGCCCCTCCCCACCCTCCCAGCCAGGAATTCCTTCCAATATCCCATCCATCCCTGCCCTCCTTCAGCTTAAATCAAATCTCCATCCGTTTCTGCTAGAATACATTCCCAAACTCCCTAAAATCTGATTTGGGAAGCAGCTTTTGCAAGCCCCATGGATTTGGGAGCAGCAGCCATTCTCCCACTGCCCGGATCCCACTCGGCTGCACCGGGAGGGCTGAGGGCCCCTCCTGCCCGTGGGATCTTCCCTCATGGAGAATATCAGGAAAAATGGGATCGTTTATCCTGTGCCCCATCCACTGAAGGCCATGGAATTTGATTCATTTCCCTGGGCTCTGCAGCAGAATTCCCTCCATCCAGGCCTAGCGTTGATTATTCCTCTCCTTTCCCAAGGATCCAGCAGATGAACTCCTGCAAATCCCTCAGGAACACAGGAGGGAAAAAAGGACAAATGAAGAGCTGGAGACAAGTCCCTGAAGCCTTGTGCCACCACCACCCATCCTTGTGCGTTCAATCCATTCCTGTGAGGAAAACGGCATTAAATCCGTGCCCAAATCCCTGGGTTTGGTGTAGAGGTGCCAAGCCAAGGCTCGGGGGGTTTGGGGACAGCAGAGCCTTCCCTGTGTGCCACCAGTGCCACCAATCCCCCTCCTGCTGCAAAGTGCTCATCGGAAGGGAGCCACAGAGCAGAAGGAGGTGCTGGTTTATTTTTGAGATCTCCCGGTGACGCTGCCGCGGGAGCCCTGCCAGGCTGCAGCTGCCTCTGCTCGGCTCCTCTGCCCTGCCCACAGAGGGGCCTGGAGCCTGGGCACCTCCAAAGACACCCCCAGAGGGGAAATCCGGGAGGTGCCAGCACCCAGAGAGCCAGGGATGATTTAGGGCTGCTGGAGAGCTGGTGATTATCAGAGCGTGGCAGGGAAACAGGTGTTGTACGGGAAATTATGGGAGGTGTGTTCTGCACAGGGCCCCGAGGGTGCAAACGGCATTTCCCAGGAGATTTAAAGGCAGAGTGACCCTGGCAGAGATGGAGGAGGACACCGCATCAGCTGGTTTGGCTTGTTCTGTGAGCGAAGGTTTGCTCCTGGCCAGTCCTCACCCACCCCGGAGCTCTCCTTGGTGCCATTCCTGTCCCAGCTCCTTCCAGCACACCTGGAGCTGTCCTTGGTGTCATTCCTGTCCCAGCTCCTCCCAGCTCACCTGGAGCTCTCCTTGGTGTCATTCCCGTCCCAGCTCCTCCCTGTACACCTGGAGCTGTCCTTGGTGCCATTCCTATCCCAGCAGCGTCACGGCTCCTTCCAGCACACCTGGAGCTGTCCTTGGTGCCATTCCTGTCCCAGCTCCTCCCTGCACACACACACGCACACACACACACACACACTCACACACACGTGCTCCTGGCATCCCAGCACGCGGCTGAGCACGGAATCCTGGAATGCTTCAGGTGGGAAAGGACCTTAAAGATGCTCCAGATCCTTCAAAACCCATCCAATTCCACACTCACCTGTGAGCGGCACAAACCCCAGCAGAGCCAGGCGCTCTCTCCTCTCCTCTCCCACACCTGGCCCAGGAGGATTGTTTATCCCAGGAGGATTGTTTATCCCTGTTTCCCCTCTCCCATTGGGAATGACAGCGCTCCGGGGCTGCAACCACCTGTGTGGCAGGGCCGTGGCTGCTCCCCCTCCCTCCCACCTCACCCCCACGGCCCGGATTTTAATTTTAGAGGCAGAGAAAATCCCCGTCTCTTAAAGGTCAGGAAGAGGGAATGAAGAGAGGCCGTTGCAGCATGGATACAGCGGAGCACACGGAGAGGCTCTGCTCCTGCTCCTGCTCCTGCTCCTGCTGCAGTGCCTGCGATGTATTTTTGCCACACGTTGCTGCAGAGTGCAGCCCACTGCAGCAAAGGAGGGGAGCGAATTCCCTTCCCTTCCCTGGGCCGTGTGCTCCGAGGAGAGGCTCCAGCCCTGGCATCCTGGCAGCACACGCTGCCGGGGAGCCTCTGCAGCAGAGCCAGCCCGGCTCCCCCACGCTGGCACGGCAGCTGGCAGTGACCTTCAGCTGCTCTTCAGACGGGCGGCTCCGGCTGGGAATGTCACGCCTGGATCGTGGGGAGCTGAGAGGGAATGGTGTGGTTGAGAGGCAGCTGCGGTGAGGCTGGAGGCAGAGGTTTAAGTACTTTGTGGAGACCTGGAGAGCTCGGCTGCGCCGGGGAGGAATTTTAAAAGGAGGGAAGGGTTTTGTGCTCCGCCTGATTGTTGGATCCCGGGAGCTCGGTTTGGAGGAGACAACATGGAAATTGGATGAGGGATTCTCCTGATAGCATTCCTGACCCCTGCAGCCAGAACTGAACATCCCAGTGGCTCCCAGAGTGTCACAGAATCGCGGAACCCCAGACTGGTTTGGTCAGCAGGACCTTACAGCTCATCCCATTCCAGCAGGGATACCTCCCACCATCCCAGGCTGCATCCCAGAGCAGGAGATCAGGATTGTTCCAGCTCCTCTCCCAAATTCCTGTGTCCTTTCGGTGAGAGAGGGAGGAGGGAGCAGTTAAAGGTCCCTGGTTGTTACATTTTATATCAGGTTTTTGAAGTGCTTCCAGATGATGGAAGTGGAATAATTTCAGCGTTAGAAGAAATGAGTTGTTCCAGTTTGGAGGAGGGTTATCATTTCTGCAGGTCCAGCCTGATGATGTCATCACTCCAGAAAAATGAACCTTTTCCCAAATTATCTTCAGTGCAGGGATGCAAATATCCCAAGTTATTCCAGTGGCTTCCCCTCAGTCCCACATTCCTTCTCTCCTCCTGCATTCCATTTTTAACCTCGGCCCTTGCCCAGGTCCAAAGGCTCAGGCGACCCAGGAGCCTCTCCAGCCCCTCAGAGCTCTGTGCCAGGGAGGGAAGCTCACAAAGCATCATCCTGATGGATCAGCTCCAGCAATTCCTCATGGATAATGACAATTATCCATCGACTGCACACGGGGAATGAGGAGGGAGGGCGGTACCCGGCTGCTTTTTGGCTTTCCATGATTTTCCTCCCTTTCCATCCTCGTTTTTCATCTCCAAAATTCTGCCTCAGTCAAAATTCCCAAACTCGTTGAGCTTTATGGGCAGAGCCTGCCAGGTCCCTCCTGCCCCACCCCTGCCACCCTCTCCCAGCTGGACTCTGTCACATCCCCAGAAGGTGACCTGAACCCCCCTGTGCCTGTGGCACCACGGCCGTGACTCATCCCCTCCTCTCAATCCCACAATTAAAAGCTCCAGGAATGGAGATCAGCTTTGTCTGGGAATTCACCAACAGCTCTTGAGAGGACTTGGTAAAACCAGAGGGGGAAAAAAAGTATGTTGGGAATTCAAAAGGGAGAGTGCTCAAAGTTTTGCAGCTCCACCATTTATTGAGTAGAAGTGTCCTTAAAGCTGATCCTTCTCTCCATAGGCCAGGCTTATAAAAACTAGGAATAAAAATAACCTTATTTCAGGGTTATCTACGTGGTGCTTTGATTTACCCCCCCTCTTCCCAGCTGGCCTTGGCCAGACCCTTCTGAGCCCAAACCTGCAGAAGCCTTTTAGGGAACACATCCAGCTTTCCTGGGGAATTTGCTGAAGGAATTTCATTAATCCAACCCTTGCCTTAGCCAGGCCCACAGCAGGGAAGGGCTTTTTTTATAGGAGCTTGTCAGGGGAAATGCATGGAAGAGCAGCAGTAAAGCCCAGCTTAGGGACTTGTTCCACTGATCAGCTGCAGTTCTGCATCAGCAGAGCTCAGGGATGTGCTGGCATCCACATTTTTCACTCTTCTGGCATCCACATTTTTCACTCCTCTGGCATCCACATTTTTCACTGCTCTGGCCTGCTCTTTGCTGGCCTTGCTTTTCCAGTCTGCACTGGGCTCAGTGTCACTGTGAACTGGTGTGAGACCTCGGCAATCGGGGATTTGAGATCCACAGCTCCAGCCTTGCCCTTCCCAGCTCCTGGACTGGGGGGTTTGGGAAGGCTCCCACCTCTCCCATCCTCCTGCAGCTCCCCCTGGCACATCCCTGTGTTTCTCCCACCCCACACTTGCCTTTTCAGGGAAGAAAGGTCTTTATTTTGTACCGAAGGACTCCACTCTTCCAGGGGTTTTTCAGTTTCTTTGTACCCCTCAAAATCTTGGCGTTTTTCAGGAATATCAGGAAGGAAAAGAACTCTCAGTTGTAACAAAAAGTTCCTCTATTGTGCTACTGTGGAGCCCCTGGGAGACAAATTTCCACCTTTGCCTCCCAGAAGCTGCTGCTGTCCCAGCTGACCTTGGACACCCTCCATGCCACCCCTGAGATCAGAATCAAGGATTGGGTTGGCTTGGGTTGGGTTTGGAAGGACCTTAAAGCTCATCCCATTCCACCCCAGCCATGGCAGGGACACCTCCCACTGTCCCAGGCTGCTCCCAGCCCCAGTGTCCAGCCTGGCCTTGGGCACTGCCAGGGATCCAGGGGCAGCCACAGCTTCCCTGGGCAACACCAAACCAGGGGATGCCCGCTTTGAACACTGCAAAAATGTTGCTGGAGCAAAACTTTTCTGGTTTCAATTTCAGTTCCCACTCAGAGATAGAGAGAGGGGGAGACTGGGAGTGTCCCCAGAGCAGGAATTCATGCATCAGTGGCAGGGAGAGGAGAGGTCAGCAGTGCCAGGGGATTATCCCTGTGGAACAGGGCTGGGGAGCTGGCTGCTGGCACAGACCCTGCTGTGATCCTCCTCCAGCTCTCTGCTGCCAGGCAGATTCCACAGAGCTGGAAGAGCGAGGTGCTGACCTCACCCAGCACGGAGCTCTGAAGCCACCGTGTCACCACTGCCATCCCGAGCCCCTGCCAGGCCTGCCCAGGAGCTGAGGGTGGCAGTGGCTGCCCCACGGAGCCCGGGGTGGCCAGGAATGGGACACGGCAGGACCAGGGCTGGGGTTTGCTGCCTGTTGGAACAAAGAGCGGCATCCAAGGAGCTGAGCAGCCCCAGGAGCTGCTGCTGCCACAGCTGCTCTGAGGAGCACCAGGAGAGGCTGCAGGAGCCCAGCCTCGTGGGCAGGGATGTGGTGGGAGGTGTCCCTGCCATGGCAGGGGGTGGGACGGGAAGGGCTTTAAGGTCCCTCCCAATCCAACCCATCCCATCCTGTGCTTCCATGAACTCCTGGAGGGTCCCCAGGATCGCTCCAGGTCACAGGCAGACACCGGGGCAGGGTGGCTGACAGGAGCAAGGTGGGACATCATGCTCTCTGTCCCTCAGTGGGTGACGCGCCCGGGGATGGGGGACAGCCCGGGCAGCCAGGGCAGCCTCACCCCCGGGCACGATGCCCCTGCCAGGTGTTCCCCATCACCCCCGCGGTTTCAGCCCGTGGCCTGCGACACCCCAGCCCTCAGGGGACACGGAGCTGTCACCAGCAGTCCCGGGAGGCTGCGAGCCCCTTCCCGCTGCCCGGCCCCGCACCTCGGCCCGGGTGAGGAAATGGCTCCTGCCGTGGGGAAGGAGCGGAGCGGCGGCCGGGGCTGTCCGAGCGCGGGGCCGGGGCCGGGCTGGGCACCGGGGGATGCTGCGGGGATGCTCCGCTCGCGGGGCTCCCCGTCGGGACGGGGACGGGCGGGGATGGGCGGCACCGCGTGCGCGCACCGCTGCGCACCGCTCCGCATCACACCTGCCCACACCGCATCCCCCGCACATCCCGCACAGCATCCCCCGCCCCGCAGGATGGGGGGGGTGTCGGCCGCGTCCCGCCCCCCCCGCACCGCCCCTGCGCCGCCGCGGAGCGCAACGCGGGCGCGCAGCGGGACCGGACCCGCCCCGCCGCCGCCGCCGCCGCCGCTTTGTGTCTGGGCGCCGCCCGCGGAGGCGGAGCGGGCCCGGCCCTGGGCTCCGCGGCGCGGCGGGGCGGGCGGCGGGACAGCCGCGGGCAGCCCCCGGCGGCGCCCGCGCAGCCCCCGCACCGCGGCTCGGCCGCGCATGGACGCGCGCTCCCGCCTGCACCGTGAGTAGCGGGGCCGGGGCCGGGAGGGGCGCGCAGCCCCCGGGGATGCCCGGGCCGCCCCCGCCCCCGGGCGCGGGGAGGGAGCGCGGGGCGGCTCCGCCGAGGACAAAGGAGCGCGGTGCGCGCAGCCCGGGCTCGCTCCGCACGGAGCCGCCCCCGCGCAGCCCCCGCGGCGCGCTGACAGCTCGGGCGCGATCGCACGGAGCCTGCCTGCGGCGGGGGTCGGGCTCGGCGCAGCTCCTGGAAAATTCTGCGCCCTTCGCAGCGGCGGCGGAGGCGCGGGGAGGTGCGGAGGAGGCTCCCTCCGCGCGGGGACAAACCGCGGTCCCGCGTGGGGCTGCGTCCCCCGGCCCCGGCCCGTCTGCCCGTCCCGGCCGCCCTGCACAAGGCCGCCCGGTGCTCACGTTGGGTGCCCGGGGTCTGGGGGGCAGCGGGGCCATGGGCACCGGCTCAGCCCCGCGGTGGAGGCTTCGGGGGAGGCTGCGCAGGGGCCGGGCCGGAGCTCGGAGCCCGCGTCCCCCGGCCCCGTGTCCGTGTCGCTGCCGAGGGACAGCGAGTGCTGAGAGCACCGAGCTGCCTTTGCTCGCTTTCTCTGGGAGGCTGGGCCAGGGAAGGTCAGGGGCAGGAGAGCCCTGTTGAAAGTTCCTCGGTTTTTGGGAGACAGAAACGATGCCATGGGTATTTTTGCCGTGCCCCTCTCTCCATCTAAATCCCTTCCTTTTGCCTCTGCTCATCCGTGATTTCCAGCTAAAAACTCCGGCCACGTGCCTTGGTTGGTGCCTTTAACCTGAGGTGTTCCGAGTGAGAATAATCCTTAGGAACAGCTGAAATCCCAAGCGTTTCCCTCCCCTTTCCACGAGCAGAGAAGTGACTTAATCCGGCGGGTTTTGCTGTTCCGCATCTGCTCGCTCAGCTCCTCACGGAGGAGGAGGAGGGAGGGAAGGAGGGATGCTCGCCATGGCAACCTCCCGGCGCAGATTGCGGCCACCTCGGGGAAGTGACAGGACTTGGGAAGGGAACGGGAACAGCTGAGCTCAGAAGCGGCGTGGCCAGGGCTGGACTGTGCCTCTCGGAGAGGGTGACCTCTTTTTTGGGAGCGTTCCTGTTGCCTCGGCTCGGGGCTGGGTGTGGAGAGGGGCCTTCGAGGAGGTCACGGAGCTTCCTCTGCGTGCAGCCGCAGTGAAAGGAGGGCTCTTCATTTCCCCGACACCGTTAATTACTGCGATTGCTCCGAAATTCAGTGATTTTATCACCCGACACCTTGCTGTGCCGCGTTAGCTCGGTGTCCCCGTGAACTTTACCCTTGGCCTGTATTCCATCTGTAGAACTTTTCCTTGGATAGAGCGGCGGTTTTATTTTTTAATTACCTCACAGAGGAGGAGCTTTGCTTTGTGCTTCTCTTGCACAGCTGAGGTGAAATCCTTAAAAACGGGGGTTCCGTTACACTGATTTTCGCAGCTGCTGGAGTAGCAAAGCCATTCCTGGGTGCCCGGTGGGTCCCGGGAGCTGCAGCTCGGGGGAAAACACTGAGGAGAGCCGGGCTGGGATCCCGGGATCCCGGGAAGGAGGAGTCCTGGTGCCCAGCAGCAAATCCCCCACTCCCTGCACCCGCAGGGATTTGTCACTGCATCCCAACAAGGTATTAAAAATTAGTTAAAGTTTAAAATCCCACAAAAGAAGGATTTTAAAAGGGAGCTCGGCCGTTGTCTCTGGGATATTTCAAGGCAGCAGCTCCATTAGAGCCCCCAAAGTTCAGATTAATGAAATTAATCACCCCCGGGGTCTTTGCATCTGGACAAGGCTTTGCTGGGAGCGTTGATCCTAAAGCAGAGACTCCAGGGATCTCAAATGCAGCAGGACATGGAAATCCATGCCAGGACAGGCTGGGGCTGGGTGGTGGCAGCCCCAGAGCCCCGTGGCCACTGAGCCACCCTGGCTCTGCGCTGTCCCCTGGGCCAGCACCACCCCCTGGAGCTGCTTTGGCAAACCTGGGCCAGGCCTGGGATCAGGGATCGGAGAGTGATGGACAGCGGGGCTTCAGAAATCGGGAATTTTATCCTCCTGGGCACTCAGGGAGTTTTATCCTCCTGGAATTCAGCTGCCACCCCCTCCCCTGCCCGGTGAGGATCCATCCCTGGGGCTGCTCAGGAGCCCGACCCCGGCCCAGCGCTGCCCATCCCGGCTGTCCCCGCCTGGGGAAGGGCTGGGGACGTTCTGTGGGCAGCTGGAGGAGGAACTGCTCCCCTCCGGGCTCTGAATCCATCGGGCTGATCATCAGCGCTGGGAAAATCCTCTGGGACACAGCTGGGGGCGGAACCCACCCCCAGCACCCTGTGATGTCCCGGGAACATCCAGGGCCACTTGAGAATCCCAATTAAGCATCTCGGTGGATGCGAGCCCAGCGCAGCCCGAGCTCCTCGAGGTGGTACCAAGCCCTATTTAAAGATTTCTGAGAGCCACGATGTGTCCTTGGTTTTCATCTCAGCTCCCTCTAATTTTAGCGTGGTTTCCGTAGGCTCTCATTTGCAGATTGCATCAAATCCTAGGACAAGGTTTGCAGAACTCGGGGCTGCTGCTGGGTTGGGTTTTTTTTTTTTTTCCTGGGAATGCAGCAATTTGTCGAGAGCAGAGAAATCCTCCGTGTTTGACTGGGCAGAGCCGCCCCTCCTGGTGCGAGCTGCGGAGAAGTTGGGGAAGGGAGGAAGGTGGAGGGATGAGGAGGGATGGCTGGAAGCAGCCGGGAGTGAGGCTGGAGAGCCCTGAGAGCCCCGGGGTGAGGCTGCTGCTGCCGGCGCGGGAGCCAAGTGCAAAATTAGGGAGAGAAAGGAGCATTAAATCCCGGCGCTGTGCGAAGGGGGAGCAAATACCGTGTTAATGGATCAGGTTCTGGTGAATAAAGAAGAAAAGGAGCTGTAAGCTCAGGAAGGCTCTTTTTTTATTATAAGGAGGAGAACATTGCTCATCCTTTAGTTCCCTTGGATCCGGAGTGAATGACTGTAGAGCTACAGGAGTTTAAGCTCATCGGAGGAAAAGAGGAAAACGCTGCTTCTTCTTTTTCTTCTTTTTCTTCTTTTTTTTTTTTTTTGTTTTTGTTTTTTTTTTGGTTTTTTTTTCCCGAATATTTTACTGGAGAAAAGATCTGGAAATAAGAGCGAAGAAAAATCCGTGGAGAGCAAATTTAACCTTTTCTAGGCTAGGAAGCGGTGGCCAGCGGGCAGAAATAATCGGAATTTGTCCGAGCCGGGTGAAGGGGAGCAGCAGAGTTCATCCAGCCCCGGCAGGAGGGATGTAGGGAGCGGCCGCTGGGACTGGGAGTGCCGGGCACATTCCCATGGCCGGGAATCCAACACCCGGCTCCGCGTCACGTGAATTGCCAGGCACCGCTCCTCGTCCAGGGATGCTGGAGATGTAGAGACGTCCTTGGGAGATCTTGGATGCTCGGGAGCTCGGATTGAAACAAAGCGATCGGCCGAGGGATCCGCCGGGAGTAAAATCCGGGATTAAGGAGCCTTTGGACAGCCGTGGGAGCTCGGGAATTGTCTCGCTGGGACAGGGAGAGCATCCATCCGCTCCTGCACGGAGCCTCAGGCACCCACCCGGCCCCGGAGCTGCCCTGGAGCGCTGGACCCAGCGGGATTTAAATCTTCGGCTCTCCTGCACCGCCTCGGCCCTGGATTGTTCCGCAGCCGCTGATTCCCCAGCCCCGCTTTGCCGGGCACTTTTATTTATTTATTTATTATTTTTTTATTTTTTGGTCGCTTTGACATTTTCGCTGCGGCGGCCCCAGGGCAGCCCCGAAGGAAGGGATGGCATGGCACGGGCACGGCGGCATCCCCGAATTCCCTCCGAGAGGAACGCGCCGGGGCAGCGGCTTCACCCCTCCCCTGAGCTACGGCAGGAGCCGCGAGCGGGGCCGGCGCCGGCGCTTGGTGTCCCTGCTGCAGAACCCGTCCCTGCTCTGCAGAGGTGCTGGGGCTGGGGACAGGCACGGGGGCATGGGGGACACACCTTGGGGGGTTTGGGTGGGGGACAAACCCTGCTGGGGGCTGAGGAGCTGCTGCCACGAGGGGACGGAGCTCTGGGCTCAGGGGACGCATCTTGGTGGCTTTAGGGGGACAAACACCTTGGTGGCTTTGGGGGGACAGACAATGATGGCTTTGGTAGGGGACAAACCGTGCTGGGGGCTGAGGGGCTGCTGCTGTGAGGGGACGGAGCTCTGGGCACAGGGGACACACCTTGGGGGCTTTGGGGGGACAAACAACGATGGCTTTGGTGCGAGGAACAAACCTTTCTGGGGGTTGAGGAGATGCTGGCAGGAGGTGACACAGCTCTAGGAGGGGGACAGACCCTGGTGGCTTTGGGGGGACAGGCGATGATGGCTTTGGCAGGGGACAAACCCTGCTGGGGGCTGAGGAGATGCTGCCAGGAGCTCTGGGACAGAGCTCTGGGCACAGGGGACACACATTGGTGGCTTTGGTGGGGACACACCTTGGGGCTTTGGTGGGGACACACCTTGGTGGCTTTGGTGGTGAGAGACCTCGGTGGCTTTGGGGGAGACGGACAGTGATGGCTTTGGGGGAGACGGACAAACCCTGCTGGGGGCTGAGGAGCTGCTGCCAGGAGGGGCCAGAGCTCTGGGTAGGGGGATTTTGGTGGCTTTGGGGACCAAGGAGCCAGGAGCTCTGTCTCCAGCTCTTCCCAGGTCAAACCAATCCCTCCCATCCCCTGCTTCTCCTGCTTTATTCTCCAATGTTTAAAAATCAGCTCCACCCAGACACCTCTGCAAGTTCTGTTCCCATCTTCCCCTGGCTGTTCTCAGCCCTTCTCAGTGCTGACCTTCGAGGAGTCTTTGGGGCAGAGGTTCCTCAGCCCTGGGAGATGTTTGGGAGAGGTTCTTGGCCCTCTGCTCCTGCCAGAGGGGCACTTGGGCAGCCTGGAGCAGAGGGACAGGTTGGGATGGTGATGGAGCCACGCTGGGAATGGAGGGATGAGGCTGGGAAGGGAACCCTCGCTTCATAACCAGCATTAAAACCAGGACTTGGACTTTGATGGTGCTTCCAACTCAGGATATTCTGGTTTTATCCTCCTGAAGGTGCAGGAATCTCCCTGCACTTCGATTTCCCCCCAGGTATTTGCTGGGTGTGCGGCGTCGAGGCAGCTCTGCCTGTTGTTCCAAGAAATATTCCTGCATTTTCCAGCCTGAGCTCTAAATTGGTGGCTTTCAGCAGTTCCCTAATTATGTGAGACATTTTTTGTACTTAACAAATGGCTCTGATTCCTGCCAGCACTTCAGCCCGGTGTTCCAGGCCCGTGGGTGTCAGGGAACAGAACATATTTCTGTGTCTGTGAATATGATCCCACACGTTGTCTTAAGTGGGAAAATGTTCACAGCCCTTATATGGAGAGGGATTTTTTTCCCCCCCTAAATCCATCAGCGCTTTCTCCTGCAGCTCTAACGCAGTTTGATCTTCCTGGTGCTCTCCAGGCTGGATTAGGAGGCAGGAATAGGCACTGGGCTGTCTTCTTTTCCTGGCAGGGATGTGGCGTGACCTGCTCTGCCCTCAAACCACCCAGGAATTGGGCCTGGAGGTGGGGGATGCTCTTCCACACCTGCAGAGCTGCCAGGTGGAGGTGGCTGGGAGCAGCCAGGTGCTGTTCCTGCTGGAATCCCGCATCCCCGCTTCCCCCAGCTCCCAGCCTGGGCCGTGTTGGTGGCATTGCTGCAGCCTCCCAGCCCTGCTGGCAGTGGGAATCGTGGAAAAGCTGGGATGTGTCACCGTGCTGTGACGTGTCCCTGCTCCCCTCGCCTGCGCCAGCGGGACTGCGCCGTGTCACGCAGGGAAATTTAGGGAACACGGGAGTTCTGGGAGCTCTTTGTGGTGTCCTGGGGGAGCACTGGTGAGAGTGGAGCAGAGGGGGAGGAGCTCCTTGGGCTGATGGAAGAAGGGTGGAATTGGATTTCCAATGGGTTTCCTCCAATGGCTGCATGAGGAATTCCTGCTCCCAAACCCTTTGGGGTTTTGTGACGCTCACGGAGCAGCGGGAGAGGGGTGATGAAGTTTGGAACACAGGGCAAGGAGCTCTGAGAGCCTGTGAGAGTTCAGGATTGTCCAGACAGAGACTGAGACTGCTCCAGAGCACTCTGGGACTGCTGCTGACACTGCTCCTATGGCTGCTGCTGCTGTGGCCACTGCCATGGCCACTGCCCCATGGCCACTGCCCCTATGGCCACTGCCCCATGGCCACTGCCCCATGGCCACTGCCCCATGGCTACTGCCCCATGGCTACTGCATGGCCACTGCCCCTATGGCCACTGCCCCTACTGGCCACTGCCCCATGGCCACTGCCCCATGGCCACTGCCCCATGGCCACTGCCCCATGGCCACTGCCACTGCCCCATGGCCCCATGGTCACTGCCCTCTGTCATGCAGTGCAAATTCCCTTGATCCCATCCCACCCCCAGGCTGTGCCATCCCATAAACAGCAAAGATAAACAATCCCCTGGAAGGTCACACCCTACAATCCTCTCACACAATGGGTGCAGAGGCCACAAAGCCATGATCCTCTTTGCCATGCCCATCCCTGGTGCCCTGGATGTGCTTCCTGGGCACCTCTGGGCCTGGGCAAGAGGCTGCTCACTCTGGCCCTTCCAGGCTGCTGTTCTAGGACACACTCAGTGTGACCCTACAGAGTGAGGTCTGCTCTGTGCTGGCTCCTGGGAAAGCTGAGGCTGGAGGGGGGCACGGCCAGGCTGGAGCGGCCGTGGTCACTCAGGGCTGGGCAGAGGGACAGGATCACCCCTGACCTGCTGGGAATGCTCTTCCCAATGCACCCCAGGATCCCACTGGACACTGCTGGCCAGGGACAGCTCCTTGTCCCTCAGGATCCCACTGGACACTGCTGGCCAGGGACAGCTCATTGTCCCTCAGGATCCCACTGGACACTGCAGTGCAGGGACAGCTCCTTGTCCCTCAGGATCCCACTGGACACTGCTGGCCAGGGACAGCTCCTTGTCCCTCAGGATCCCACTGGACACTGCTGGCCAGGGACAGCTCCTTGTCCCTCAGGATCCCACTGGACACTGCCGGGCAGGGACAGCTCCTTGTCCCTCAGGATCCCACTGGACACTGCACTGCAGTGCAGGGACAGCTCATTGTCCCTCAGGATCCCACTGGACACTGCTGGGCAGGGACAGCTCATTGTCCCTCAGGATCCCACTGGACACTGCTGGCCAGGGACAGCTCCTTGTCCCTCAGGGTCCCACTGGACACTGCCGGGCAGGGACAGCTCCTTGTCCCTCAGGGTCCCACTGGACACTGCTGGGCTCTTTGTCCCCAGGTCCCTCTCCAGGGACTCCTGGATGTGCCATTTTGGGGACAATGTTCTGCATGAACTTGAGCACCACCACACTGATTACACCTGGAATTGTAGGAGTTTTTCTTGGGCCCATAGAACAGGGATTTCTGTGTTTGTTGCTGTGGCTGCAGATGCTGCAGGATTTTTCCAGGATTTTTTTTTCCCCAGCAAAGCCACTTTTTATAATTCCTGCAGAAACACCCGGGAAAGAGGCCACACTGAAAACTGGGAGCACATCAGCTTTCCAGCCTGGGCACAGAAAATCCTGAAAACAAGGATTTCTGTGCATTTTCCATGGCTCTCCTTGCCTCCAGCTGCCAGGGAAAGGCACTTTTAACGGGATGTCATTCCCACTCTGCTGGATGAACATCTCCAGTTGGGATGACAACCATGTGGGAACTTGGACAAGTGGAAAATGGAGCTCCAGGAGCTCAGAGCTGCTGTTTTGGGAGCACAGATTCAGCACCAGTGGGTGTGAGGCAAAGTGTCAGCCTGGATCTGATCCATGTCCAGGACATCTTGGGTCTGGAGTGGTGACTTTGGATAAATCTCATCCCTGAGGTCTCTCTGTATCCATGGGGAAGGCTGGGAAAATCCACACACTGATTTGTTTCCTTCCTCAGCTTTTCTTTATTCCAACCGATTTTGTGGGAAATGCAAGCCAGGGTGGGAGTAAGGAGGCTGGAGAGGAGAATTCCAGGGAATTTTGGAGTCCCCATCCTTGGAGGTGCCCAAGGAAGGGCTGGAGGTGGCACTCAGAGCCCTGGGCTGGGATCAAGGTGGAAAATGGAGCTCCAGGAGCTCAGAGCTGCTGTTTTGGGGGCACAGATTCAGCACCAGTGGGTGTGAGGCAAAGTGTCAGCCTGGATCTGATCCCTGTCCAGGACATCTCGGCTTTGGAGTGGTGACTTTGGATAAATCTCATCCCTGAGGTTGCTCTGTATCCATGGGGAGAGCTGGGAAAATCTACAGCTTTTCTTTATTCCAACAGATTTTGTGGGAAATACAAACCAGGATGGGAATAAGGAGGCAGGAGAGGGGAATTCCAGGGAATTTTGGAGTCCCCATCCCTGGAGGTGTCCCAGGAATTGCTGGAGGTGGCACTCAGAGCCCTGGGCTGGGGACAAAGTGGGGATCGGGCACAGCTGGGACTCGGTGACCTTGGAGGGCTTTCCCCCAGAATTCTGGGATTCTGTTTCTCAGGATCTGCAGCTCCTCTGTGCAGCTCCCCCAGCTGGAATCTCATCCATAGGCTTGGAGAAGGCAGGGAAAACCCCGCAGGTGTCAGCTGGCAGAGCAGCCTGGGGTTGAGGAAACCTGAATTCCTTCAGGTTTGGGTTTGATGCTGCCTGGTCAGCTGAGCTCACCACCCCTGGGAGGAGGGAGCTGCAGGGACCAGCGTCTCCCTGCTGCATCCAGACAGGAACACAGGGAATGCTGGAAATTGTGGGATGGGAAAATCTATCAATACTAGGGCACCTGTTTTCAGCTGGTGACTGTGATTTCCAGTGATTGTTTGATTCCTAAGAAACCCTGGGCAGCTCATCCCCAATCCAAACACATTTGAGTTTTACTCAGAGTAATTTTTTACTCAAATTTTTCACTCAGCCTAATTCAATTCCTCTCTGCCTGGGAGTTCCTGACCAGATCTGACTCTGAGCCATCCCACAGCCTTCTCCTGCTCCCAGGAACACCCAGAAGGTCAAATCCCACTCCTTTGTGTCCTCATCATTTCACTGGAGTCAGGAGAGCTCCAGGGAGTGAATTCCTTGGATCCCAGTGCAGGACAGGAGGGCACTGGACCTGTGGGAGCTCCTGAGTGAATCCACTGCTCTCTGGAGAAACTCATCCACGTTTGTCCTTAAAAAAGCTTCCAAAATTCCCTCTGGAGCAGCTGATTCGAACAGGAATTAAAACAGGAGCTTGAAAACGAAGTAGAAATAAAAAGAAATAGAAAATAAAGCGAATAAATATTGAAATAGAAATAAAACACAGAGCTGGTGGCTGCTGCCACCGTTTAACTGCAGATACAACACCAACACTTCTTAATTAAGGAGTGGGGAAAGCTAATTAGCAAACTGCATCATGGCATTGTTGCTGAGATGAGGGCTTTGTTAGTAAAGTTGCTTGGAGGAAGCGTGCCAGGAAAGAAATCCAGGTTTCCTGGAAGATCTGGAATGATTTGGTGATTGGTTTCCTGGAGCAGGGTTTTGGGTTTTCGGGGATTTCGGCTGCTTGTGTGTTTGTGATTTATTTGTCAGCAAGAGGAGCAAAAGCCAGGCTTTTTTTGGAGAGGTTCTGAGAGTCCTGGGGCGGGGTTTAGTGGCGAAGTGCAGTGGATGTAAAGGGATTTGGGGTGTGGTTTATTCTGCACGGGTAAATCAGGAATTAGGGATGGAGTTAGAGGAGCTTTGGGGGTTGGAGATGAGCTGAGGCTTGGAATGAAGTGATCGCTCCCAGAATCCCAGGATGGGCTGGGCTGGAAGGGACCCTCAGCATTGCTGAGCCCAGCTCCTGCCCCTGTGCAGGAAAATCCAAGCGGGAATCCCAGAAAGGGGGGAAACACCCCAAAAATCCGTGGAATCCGACCCAGACCATCCCAGGATCCCGTGATCCAGAACAAAAGTCTTGTGAAACTTAAAATCCCTTAATTTTAAACGGGTTCAGCCGACTCAGTGATGATTTCAGTCCAGGGCACGTGGAGGAGCTGGAAATGAAAGACAACATTTTCCATAGGAACCCTTGGATTAGGCAGAGCCCACAGGAACAGGAATCAGGCAGGATCAGGTTTGGAGCAGCCCCTGAGCCCCCACACCTCCCTCAGGGCGCCCTGGGCTGCTCCTTGGCTCAGCTGGGAGGTGTTTGGTGGCCCCAGGGCAGGAGGGGCCCTGTCCCCTGCAGGGGCTGTCCCTTTCCCCCTGCCTGGGGAGCAGATTGTTCCCTGTTCCCAGAGCCAGGTTCCTGCTGCTCCCATTTGCAGCCTCATTTCACCTGGGACAGTGCCTGGAGCAGCCCCGTGGGATCCTGGAGCGGCAGAGCTCCGTGGATGAGATAATCAGCAGCTCCTGGAAGTGATTAAATGGAGGTGGCGTCTCCACTCAGCGTTCTGGGCTGGTTTTTGCCAGGTTTTGATGGATTGTTGGAGTGTTTTCGGGAGAGTTTCCATCCTGGGAGCAGCAGGCAGAGCATTGAATCCAGGAATCCCGGGGCCTGCTGAAGGTCAGAATTCCCTGTGGCAGCTGCAGGGCTGTGGATCCAAAATATTCCAATTTTCACGTTCCTGGGGTGTTCTTTGTGCTTCTGCCTCCCTTTGTTTCTTCAGTGTAAATTGAGGCAGTGCTCTATAAAATAAATGTGGGGAGAAGTTGTGGCAGAGGACAAACATTGGGAATTCTCTTCCGTGTGTTCCCTGGGAAGCCACGAGCCTGACACTTGGATTGCTGCCTCTCAGCCTTTGGTAGGGCAGCTTTTCATGGAATCCTGGAATGGTTTGGGTTGGAAGGGACCCCAAATCCCACCCAGAGCCACCCCTGCCGTGGCAGGGACACCTCCCGCTGTCCCAGGGACACCTCCCACTGTCCCAGGCTGCTCCAGCCTGGCCTGGGACTCCCAGGGATCCCACAGCAAATCCGGGCACCCTGTGCCAGTGGGAGACTTTAAAATCCAGATTTTAACTAGATTTTAAATGTCACATCACCAGCAAAGCTCTGCCAAGATCCTCTGACCCTTTGCCCTCGCTTTGGGGGTTTCAGTGAGGACAAAATTTCCTCTTTCTTTGGAAACCCCGAGCTCTTGAAAATCCCATTCCTTCAGGCACTGGTGGTAATTAAGAGGGTTCGTTAATCAGGGTTTCCTGGTGGGTTATGGCAGCATTAAACAGAGGAAGGGGAAGGTCCCAGTGTGATTCCAGCTGCATGGAAGGATCCGTGAGGATCACCAGGACAGGGAACGGCTCATGCAGGGATCACAGCCAGGTCTGGTGTCACCAGCACCTGATCCGTGGGGAATGGGCTGGGATCTGGGATAACCTGGGCTGGGATTCAGGCTGGGGAATGTGCTGGGATAACCTGGGATAGGATTCAGGCTGGGGAATGTTCTGGGATAACCTGGGCTGGGATTCAGGGTGAGGAATATTCTGGGATCAGGGATAACCTGGGCTGGGATTCAGGCTGGGGAATGTTCTGGGATCTGGGATAGTCTGGGATAGGATTCAGGATGGGGAGTGTTCTGGGATCTGGGATAACCTGGGCTGGAATTCAGGGTGGGGAATGTTCTGGGATCTGGGATAACCTCTCAGGGCTGGGTTCAGGCTGGGGAATGTGCTGGGATAACCTGGGCTGGGATTCAGGCTGGGGAATGTTCTGGGATAACCTGGGATAGGATTCAGGCTGGGGAATGTTCTGGGATAACCTGGGATAGGATTCAGGCTGGGGAATGTTCTGGGATCAGGGATAACCTGGGCTGGGATTCAGGCTGGGGAATGTTCTGGGATAACCTGGGCTGGGATTCAGGGTGAGGAATATTCTGGGATCAGGGATAACCTGGGCTGGAATTCAGGATGGGGAATGTTCTGGGATAACCTCTTGGGGCTGGATTCAGGATGGGGAATGTGCTGGGATCAGGGATAACCTGGGATGGGTTCAGGCTGGGGAATGTGCTGGGATATCCTGGGCTGGGATTCAGGCTGGGGAATGTTCTGGGATCTGGGATAACCTCTCAGGGCTGGGTTCAGGCTGGGGAATGTTCTGGGATCAGGGATAACCTGGGCTGGGATTCAGGCTGGGGAATGTTCTGGGATAACCCCAGGGCTGGGTTCAGGCTGGGGAATGTTCTGGGATCAGGGATAACCTGGGCTGGGATTCAGGCTGGGGAATGTTCTGGGATAAGCCCAGGGCTGGATTCAGGCCGGGCAGTGCCAGCCCTGCCCCTCCCCAGAGCAGCAGAGCCGGGGCTGCGCTGTCCCCGCTGTCCCCCCTGTCACCTGCCCTGGTGGCCGTGGCAGGAGGTGGCAGCTGCCACCTTGCCCACGCTCCTGTCCCTTCCCTGACCTCCTCCCGCAGCAGGAGGAGCCTGGAGCTCGTGGGAAGCCCTGGAGGCTTTGCCGGTGGCTGAATCCCTGGTTCGCGGTTTAAAGGCTGGCTTTGAGCACAGCTCTCCAGCCTGATCCCAGCTCAGTTCCACGCCCAGCCTAGGCTGGAATTCCTGCCAGCCCCACCCGCAGCAGCAGCGCTGACACACCAGCCCAAAGCTCAGCTTAAGCCCTCACATAAATCAGAGCTTAATTCAAATCCGGGAGTGCAGGCACTGAATATTTGAAGTATTTTAGGAATCGGAGCCCGTGTGCCTTTGGCTGCTGGGTTTGGGTTTGGAGTTTGGAATTTGGTGGGATTGGTTTGGGGTTTTTTGGGGGTTTTTTTGGGATGTTCATTGGCATCACCAGGCACTTTCCTTGAAATTATTTTGGATTTTTCCCTTTCCAGTTTGGTCAGAATGAGCTCTGTTTGTTGTGAGCTGAACACGTTTGTGCTTGCTGGTTGGGCGAGGGTTTTGCTCTCCTGTGGAGGGGACGATGCTGCAGGGGGAGGATGAAACCCAAGGCTGCTTATTTTACATATCCCGAGACTTTTCACCCTAAAATGGAGGCTGTACCTCCCACTTTGAGCCTGGAGAAAAGGAGGAATTTATGGAAAAGGCGGCCAGGCCCCGGTACTGCCTGGGGAAGCTCTGGAGCCCCCATTCCTTGAGGGATTTCAGAGCCCTGTGGATGTGGCACCAGTGGAATCAATCCCTGTCCATTCCCCACGGTGGATTTGGGGTGAACTCCAACATTTGGAAGCGTAAGAATCCCAACAACCCCAGCAGAAACTCTCAGGCTCTGTGACTGTCCCTGAAAGCCTTTGTTCCCTGTGATGGTTTCCAGCACTGCTTCCACTCTCACAGGTTTTAAAAATACCCTTCCCAGTTTTTGGTAGGAGGAAGTTTTCCTGCAGGAAAAGCGAAATCTCCATAAAAGGCTTGTTATTAAACCTTACGAGCTGGGGTGTTTTTAATTTAACTCGTTACATCACAGGAGTGTGAATTCATTAAACTTCCTATTCTTAAATGTGGGATCTATTTTAGCTGATGAATCTCCAAGAAAAAGGTTGGAGATGCGTCAGCAGCTCCTGTGGCTCTCTGGGAGGGGAATAAATGGGAAAGGAAAGGAAAGGAAAGGAAAGGAAAGGAAAGGAAAGGAAAGGAAAGGAAAGGAAAGGAAAGGAAAGGAAAGGAAAGGAAAGGAAAGGAAAAGAGGAAAGGAAAAGAAAGGAAAGGAGGAAAGGAAAAGAGCAGTGCCTGTGTCCTTCATCCTGCTGGACAAAGAGGAGGGGACAGACCCTGATCACATCCTGGAATATTCTCCTTCCCTTCCCAGCTCTCTGGATGCACAGTTGGGACAAATGAGGAACCTCCAGCCTGGTTCTTGCAGTGCTTTGAGGTGACAAACCCAGCCCCTTGGTGGCCCTGGCTGCCTGTCCTGTGCTCCCTGCCCTCTGAGCTTGTGCTTTCCTGCCAGCTCCTCCCATTTGAGGTTATTAGGAAAAAATTCCCAATTTATTAGGAGCAGGAGCTGAGCGGTGCAGAGTGGATCTTCCATGGGTTTTTCCCGGTTGCTGTCGGGGCTGCTGCTCCTGAGAGAGGCTCTGGTGACTCCCCTGTCCCCTGGCTCAGGGGACGTGGCACTGGAGGGACAGGGCCAGCTCCGGGGGTGCTCTGTGGTTTTCATCCTGATTTTATTCCAAGCAAATATCGCTTCCTGCTATCCCAAATGCAGCACAGCATTCCCCAGGGACGCTGGGACTCCTCCCTTTGGATTTCTCTGAGCTCTTGAACTTAAATTGAAATTTTTTGAGGGTTGGGAGGGAGCTTTAACCCCATCCAGTGCCGTGGCAGGGACACCTCCATGTCCCAGAGTGCTCCAAACCCATCCAGCCTGACCTTGGGCACTGCCAGGGATCCCATCCCAGGGATCCCATCCCAGGGATCCCATCCCAGCCCCTCCCAGGGAACAATTCCTGTCCAATATCCCATCCATCCCTGCCCTGTGTCTGTGTGAAGCCATTCCCTGTCCCTGTCCCTGATTTTTAGCCCCTGCTCAGGAATTATTCCAGTTCTGAGGCTTTGGGGAAGAGCTGAGCTGACCAAAGGCCCGGAGCTGCTCCCTGGCTGTGACCCCACTCCCCCTGTGGAGGCTCCCACTCACAATTTGGACTTTTCCCCACACTTTTCCTGCGGGAATCTGTGAGGAAATGAATCCTCAAACACCAGAAGTTTGTGTCCAAAAAGGAGGCAGAGGAGTGCTGGGACTTCATTCCAATAAAGGGAGAGGCCACGGGGCATTTCCCATCTCTCCAATTTTGGAGGATGCAGCCTCCCTGTTATCCCAATTTCTATTTTTTATTCTCATTTTCTAGTTTTATCCTAATTTCCCTCTCTCTTTGCCCCTTCCCTGAGGTATTGGAGAGGTGCAGACTTCCCAAAACACCTCATACAGACCCCCCTCTAATGTAAAATCCCCTCCTTTTGTCCTTCCCTTGTGTCACTCGGTGGAATTCCTTATGGAATTTCATGCTCCTTCTCGTGGGTTCTTCCATATCCCAACATTCAGTTTTATTGATCAGCAGACCCGTGGTTTGTTCACAAATGCAAATCTCTCTCATTCCATTCACAATCAATGGAATCCTTCCCATTCTTTCCTTTTATCCCTGGGTGCCAGTCTCTCATTCCCTTCAAATCCCAAACTCTTCAGTCAGCAACAGCCTGACATCCATAAATCTGGATCCACGCCCTGAGCTCCCTGTGCCTTTGGAATTGCATTTCTGGGATTGTTCATCCCACAGCTCCCTGTCCCTTTGGAATTGCATTTCTGGGATCCTTTATCCTGCTAATCCCTGCATTTCTGGGATCCCTGATCCCTGAGCTCCCTGAGCCTTTGGAATTGCATTTCTGGGATCCCTGATCCCGCCGATCCCAGCAGCTGGAATCCATTAATTCCATTAATCTGCTGTAATTCCCCCCTCATTAACGCCGTGTGCTGCTGATTCCATTGGGCTTGGGCTGGGCAGGATCAGGATCAGGATCAGTGCCAGGCTGCCAGGCCCGGATCCATCCCTGCTTTATCCCATTTTCTCCTGGAATTCCATGCAGCAGCTCCCTCTTAATTCCCTTTGCCAAGGAAGCGCAATTTGTCCCAAAAGTGGGATTTTGGTTCTAGTTTTGTTCTTTTAAAAAACTCCAGAGAGTTACAGACACAATCCCAAAGATTTTTGGGAAAGGAGGCCCTGTGGAAAGCAGGGATCCTGGCCTGGTGGTTCCTGCTGGAATAAACCCCCAGGAATTCCCAGAAATTCTCCTTATTCCAATGTTTGAACCATCAGTGGAGGCATCAATGTATTCACTGCTCCAATCAGTGATCCGTTCATTTTATTTCCAGATTCTTCCCAAAATCCTGGCAGTGACCCACAGGGCACCCCTTTGGCCTGAGCTCTCCCAAATCCTCCTTGGGGATCAGGGAAATTCCTGCAAAATCTGGGAAAACCGCTTTTCTCTGGAGTGTAATCCCAGCCAGGGTGGCTTTGGTGTGCTGGGAACCACCCCAGGCCACCCCCTGCTTTCCCAGGGATGATTTAACACTCCATAAATCAGGATCCACACCCGAGCAGGGAAAAAGGGACAAAATCTCCTGGCACCGGGGGAAAAAATAACATGAACTACAAATTTAGACAGGCAGTGTCGCCCTGTGAGCTCATTTACAGGAAAATAATTCACCCAGAGCAGGGAGGGAAGGAGCTGCCACCCCAGGACGGGGAATTTTGGCAATTCCTGGCAGGAAATATTGCTGAGAAATGGAATTTTTTGGAATTAAATAACTAGAGAAGGAAGTGGCTTTTGGGGCTGCTGGTGCACCTTGCACTGGGGGGAAATCCCATTTCTGACCTGCTGAGCCACGTCTGCAGAATGAGGGAGAGAAACCCCAGTGCTGCTCAGGGACTCTGGGAAAGGCTCCCAGGGAATGGGGATTGTGCTGAGATAGCCCAGGATGGGATCGGCTGCCTTTCCTCAGATACCTGGAGAAAATCCGAAGGAAAATGATGTGAAACTGCAGCTCGGGGTTTATTTTATTTTTATTTTATTGTATTTTACTTTATTTATTTTATTTATTTTATTTTGGTTTTTTTTAATATATTTTATTTTATTTTTTATTTTTGAATTCTATATTTTATTTTATTTTTAAAATTTTATATTTTATTTTATTTATTTATTTTATTTTATCTTATTTTATTTTCTTAATTTTTTTGTTATTTTTATTTTTATTTTTATTTTTATTTTTATTTTTATTTTTATTTTTATTTTTATTTCTTTTTTTATTTTTAAATTTTACATTTTATTTTATTTTACTTATTTGTATGTTATATTTTATCTTATTTTATCTTATTTCATTTTATCTTATTTTTATTTTTAAATATTTAATTTTATTTTTTTGCTTTTTGTATTTTTTATTTTTATCTTATTTTTTCTAATTTTTAGTATTTGGTTTTATTTGTTTTATTTTTTTTCATTTTTAGTATTTTATTTTATTTATTTTATCTTATTTTTAATTTATTTTTAATATTTTATTTTATTTTATTTTATTCTATTTTATTTTATTTTATTTTATTTTATATTTCTTACACCAGTCCCTCCAGTTCAGAAACACCTTCCAGGCAGGTGCAGGGCAGAGACCCCCCTGAATTCCAAGCTTTCCATCCCTGACGCTCCTGGGACGCGTTTTTGGAGGAGCAGGGATTGGGAATCCATTAAACCCCGTGTCCAGGGCTTCTCTGGGAGCTGCGAGAGCCCCGTGGTGCTGAGGGGAGCAGGACCAGGCTGGAAACCACAGAGCAATTTGTTAATTGCTAATTAAGGGCCGAGCTGGGCATGGAAGCTCCAGGGAAAGGGAAATGAGCTCCTTCCACCTTTGCACTTGGAGCTGCAGAGCTGGGAGCCAGGGCAGGGAGGGAAACGAGAGCCTTCCACCAAAATGAGGCTGATTCCAGGGATTCCTTGGGATGAGGGACTGGAGAGATTCCTCCAGGAAGCAGAGAAGAGGGAAAAGAAAGGATTATTTATTTATTTTATTTATTTTATTTATTTATTTCTTCCTTTGCCCAAAGAGGAGCCAACCCTCGAGCCCTGATTTCCAAACCCCCAGTGGAGACAACTGCATGACTAAAGATAAATCTTTAAAAATCTCTGAATTTATCTTTATAAAGATAAATCTTTATCAATTTAATCACTGGATAAATCGTTATCAATTTAATCACTGGTTAAATTCAGAGTATAATGAGAATTTGGCTGATTTATTCTAATCTTTTCAGAGTTTGGGTCAAGTTTTGCCGTCCAGCCGTGCCTCAGGGAGCATTATTGCAGCTGCCCGTGTTAAGCCGAGCTTGGGCTGGGATCCTGAGGGATCTGGGATCCTCAGCTGCTGGATTTGTGCTGGGCACTGAGGTGTGAGGAGAGCTGAGAGCTGGGAAATCCCTCCTGGATGGGCTCTGGCAGAAGGCCCAGACGGGAGAGTTACAAAAGGAAAACCTTTGGACTTCTCTCATTTCAACATCGAATTCCCAGCTCCCCAGAGCCTCTGAAATTCGCCTTTATTCGCTGTCGTTTGTGCCAGGCTGTCACTGATTTTGGGATATTCAGGGAGTCACAATCCTTTGGATTTTCTTAATGAAATCCTGGGAACAGGGATTTCTGGGATTGGGATTTGAGAGTGCTGGATCTGGGAGGAGGAAAAGGAATTGCCCAGGGCTGAGGGGCAGGAGGAGAACCGGAGAATTATTTAAGATCAGGAGTTGTGATTCCACAAGGGAACATCTCTGTTTTAAACTATTGAATTCCCAGCTCCCCAGAGCTTCCAGAGCTCACCTTTATTCGCTGTAATTTCTGCTGTTGTGTCACGGATTTTGGGATATTCAGGGAGTCACAATCCTTTGCATTTTCTTAATGAAATCCTGGGCGTTATTTGTGGGACAGGGATTTTGAAGTGTTGGATCTGTGGGATCACAGCAGGAGGAAAAGGAATTGCCCAGGGCTGAGGGGCAGGAGGGGAGCAATAGAATTATTTAAGATCAGGAGTTGTGATTCCACAAGGGAACTTCTCTCATTTCAACATCGAATTCCCAGCTCCCCAGAGCCTCTGAAATTCACCTTTATTCGCTGTCGTTTCTGCTGTTGTGTCACTGATTTTGGGATATTCAGGGAGTCACAATCCTTTGGATTTTCTTAATGAAATCCTGGGAACAGGGATTTGTGGGATTGGGATTTGAAAGTGCTGGATCTGTGGGAGCAGGAGGAAAGGGAAGTGCCCAGGGCTGAGGGGCAGGAGGGGAACAGGAGAATTATTTAATATCAGGAGTTGTGTCTCCATGGGGGAACTTGTCTCATTTGAACATCGAATTCCCAGCTCCCCAGAGCCTCTGAAATTCACCTTTATTCGCTGTCGTTTGTGCCAGGCTGTCACTGATTTTGGGATATTCAGGGAGTCACAATCCTTTGCATTTTCTTAATGAAATCCTGGGAACAGGGATTTGTGGAACAGGGATTTGAAAGTGCTGGATCTGGGATCACAGCAGGAGGAAAGGGAATTGCCCAGGGCTGAGGGGCAGGAGGAGAACAGGAGAATTATTTAAGATCAGGAGTTGTGATTCCACAAGGGAACATCTCTGTTTTAAACTATCGAATTCCCAGCTCCCCAGAGCTTCCAGAGCTCACCTTTATTCACTGTCGTTTCTGCTGTTGTGTCACGGATTTTGGGATATTCAGGGAGTCACAATCCTTTGCATTTTCTTAATGAAATCCTGGGCATTATCTGTGGGACAGGGATTTTGAAGTGGGAGCAGCAGGAGGAAAAGGAATTGCCCAGAGCTGAGGGGCAGGAGGGGAGCAATAGAATTATTTAAGATCAGGAGTTGTGATTCCACAAGGGAACTTCTCTCATTTCAACATCGAATTCCCAGCTCCCCAGAGCCTCTGAAATTCACCTTTATTCGCTGTTGTTTGTGCCAGGCTGTCACTGATTTTGGAATATTCAGGGAGTCACAATCCTTTGGATTTTCTTAATGAAATCCTGGACATTATTTGTTGGACAGGGATTTGAAAGTGCTGGATCTGTGGGAGCAGGAGGAAAGGGAAGTGCCCAGAGCTGAGGGGCAGGAGGGGAACAATGGAATTATTTAAGATCAGGAGTTGTGTCTCCATGGGGGAGCTCAGCTGGGAGAGCAAAGCAATTCCCCTCTTGGGAAATCCCAAAAATTCCAGTCAGTGCCAGGAAAATGTTGGGAGTTTGGAGTGAAATCCCCCGTGACAGGAACACCCAGCCCTGGAATGGTTCCAGTTCCAGAGGGTCCTGGAATGGGAACAAACCAGGATTTTCATTTTTAACCAGGAGCTCCGGCTTTTCTGTCCTGGCTGGAAAGGGGAATGTTGGAGTGGGTTCTTTTTGTGGGAGAAATGACAAAGAAACAGGGATTGGCTGTGCCTCAGTTTTGTCTGGGATGGAGGGAGAGGAGAGAAGGCAAGGATGGAATTCCATTATTCCATGTTGAGGAAGGAATTCCATTATTCTGAGGAAAGAATGAGGCAGGAATTCCATTATTCCAAGGAAGGAATTCCATTATTCCATGTCAAGGAAGGAATTCCATTATCCTGAGGTAGGAATTCCATGATTCCGAGGCAGGAATTCCATTATCCTGAGGTAGGAATTCCATGATTCCGAGGCAGGAATTCCATTATTCTGAGGAAGGAATTCCATTATTCCCAGGAAGGAATTTCATTATTCCAAGGAAGGAATTCCACTATTCCAAGGAAGGAATGAGAAAGGAATTCCATTATTTCAAGGAAGGAATTCCATTATTCTGAGGATAGAATTCCATGATTCCGAGGCAGGAATTCCACGATTCTGAGGCAGGAATTCCATTATTCCATGTCAAGGAAGGAATTCCACGTTTCCGAGGCAGGAATTCCATGATTCCGAGGCAGGAATTCCATGGTTATTCCGTGCGGGAGGAGCCGGATGGAGCTTTGGGAGCAGCTGGAGCAGCCCCGGGCTCCGAGCGGGGTTTGCGTCACTGGCTCCGAATGGGCTCGGCTGGGCTGATGGAATTCCAGCCGTTACCTCGGAAATCTGGCTGGAATTCTCTGCTGGAAGTGCTGGGATGGACAAAGATGGGATTGCTGGGGTCTGGATTTGGATTCCCTGATCCCTGTGGGTCCCTTCCCACCATCCTGGGCTTTTTAAAGTTGTTCCCGAGTGGAATTGACCCCTCTGGATTCCCAGTCCTGGGAAAGCTCCCTGGGAGGATCCAGCCTGGATGAGAGGCCTGGCAGGGAGCTGGGGCTGCCACATCCCAGAAATCCAACCTTTCCTGGCATCCCTAAAATCCAATCTCTTCTGTTATCCCTAAAATCAAATCTCTCCTTTTCTCCCAAAAATCCAATCTCTCTGGGATTCCTCAGATCCAATCTCTCCTGGCATCCCTAAAATCCAATCTCTCCTCATATCCCTAAAATCCAACCTTTCCTGGTATCCCTAAAACCAAGTCCCTCCTGATATCCCTCAGATCCAATCTCTCCTGAGATCCCTAAAATCCAACCTCTCCCGGTATCCCTAAAGTCCAAACTCTCCTGGTATCCCAAAATCCAACCTCTCCTCGTATCCCTCAGCTCCAGCCTCTCACCCAGGCCCTCCCATCCATTTTTAATGGAATTCAGACGGGTGCCAGGGAAAATTCCTCTGGAATTGGCCTTGTGCTCCTCCCATGGAAACATCCCTGAGTGCTGGAAAGGCCAGAATTCCTATCCCAGGAAATTCCCAGCATTTCAGTGATAGGGAAGGAGATGGGAAGAGAAAACTCCAGTAGTTTTAGGGACAGATTTCTTTCCCTGTTTTTTTGTGGGATACAGATCTCCTTTCCTCATTCCTGCTGAGCCACAGGATGGAGCAGCACTGGGATAATTGGAGCTGGAGCAGGGGGGCTCTTTCTCGCTTTCTAGGAAGAAATTTTTTTAAAAAAATTAAAAAGAGAGGAGGAAAAAAACCCAAGGAATTTCCAGGAATGGCTCCAGGCCTGTGTTCCCCCTGTCCTTCTGTGCGATGGGATTTCCTGAACTTCCAGGTTTTTAACGAGGTCACTGAACACGGAATGAACCCCTGAGAGGATCTGGGGGAGAAAAGAGGGAGAAAAACCCCGTGTGCTGATCCAGCAGAGGGAAACATCCCGGGAAACAGCTGGAATGTGGATTTGGGATCCCTTCCCCAGCACTGAACACAGCCCAGCTAATTCCCGGGAAACAGCTGGAATGTGGATTTGGGATCCCTTCCCCATGCACTGAGCACGGCCCAGCTCATTCCCGGGAAACAGCTGGAATGTGGATTTGGGATCCCTTCCCCAAGCACTGAGCACAGCCCAGCTCATTCCCGGGAAACAGCTGGAATGTGGATTTGGGATCCCTTCCCCAAGCACTGAGCACAGCCCAGCTCATTCCCGGGAAACAGCTGGAATGTGGATTTGGGATCCCTTCCCCAGCACTGAGCACAGCCCAGCTCATTCCCGGGAAACAGCTGGAATGTGGATTTGGGATCCCTTCCCCAGCACTGAGCACAGCCCAGCTCATTCCCGGGAAACAGCTGGAATGTGGATTTGGGATCCCTTCCCCAGCACTGAGCACAGCCCAGCTCATTCCCGGGAAACAGCTGGAATGTGGATTTGGGATCCCTTCCCCAGCACTGAGCACAGCCCAGCTCATTCCCGGGATTCTCAGTTGAGCGCGAGAGGTGAAATCGTGGCTGAAGTGCTGTCAGAGCTGCAGAATTCCCGGAGAATTCCTCTGTGCCTGTTCCCTGCACTCAGCCCAGCAGCAGGCAGAATTCCTGCATCCCTGGCAGTGCCCAAGGCCGGGCTGGAGCAGCCTGGGACAGTGGGAATTGTCCCTACTCATGACTGGGTGGGATTTAAAGTCCCTCCCATCCCAAACCATTCCGTAATATTTTGCAGAAAACTCCAAACCCACAGGAAAATCCTTCCTTAAAATTCCTTTTAGCAGAGACGCCACGGTGTAATGAAAACCCTCGGAGTTTGATTGCATTCCCACATTTAAAACGCGGCATTAGCGGGATTTTAATCGGGATGCAGCCGGCGCCTCTCCCAGGAGCTGAGATCCTGCTTTTCCCTGGAATTCTGCCTTCCTGTCTGCACCTCAGGGAGGATCCAGAGCGAGATCCTGCTGGTATTTAAGGGTGTCTGTGCACTTTTCCCAGTTTTCAGCAGCTCCTGGATGGACACCCAGGGATGATTCCCAAACTGGGCTTTGACCTCCATCCATAAAAGCCGCGTTTCGTTCTCCTGGAAGACATTTTTAGGTGCCGGTTGAGTGATTTGGAGTTTAATCCCCCTGCTTCCAGGGAGGGGAACGTTTTCTGCATGGAAAAAAAGCAAAGTTGGAAGCAAAGTTTTATTGCAGAGAGCAATTAGCAGGATGGAGAGCCTGAAATGATCGGTTTGCCTTAAAAATAACTGGATGGGAAAGGCGTTGGAAGTCGTTTAGGAATCCAGGAGGGAAGGCAGGAAATGCAGGAATGGCCTCGTTTCACCCCAAGCACAAAAATCTGCCTGGCATTTCATGGGCCCAGCTCACCCAGTGCTGGTTTTAAACCTTCAGAATCAGAATTATTTCGATTGTTGGAGCCATGGCTGAGATCCCAGTGCCCTGCTGGGGTTAAAACCATGGAATTGTTGAGGTTGGAAAAGCCCTCTAAGATCATCAAGTTCCCCATTCCTGCCCGTGTCCCCATGCCCTATATTCTGCACTTTTCCCCAGATTTGGAGTGCTCCTGTTGGAAATGAAGCGGGATTTTGCTTTTCCAGGAGTTTGTGTTGGATTTAGTAGGAAATCCGTGATATTATAGAGAGTTTAGGGCCCTTTATTCGGGAGGGCAGCTGTCCCTAAGTTGGTTTTCCAGAACAGGAAATGGGAAATGGAAAGGGAACAGGGATGGGGAGAAGGAGAAGGAGAAGGAAAAGGAGAAGGAAAAGAAAAAGGGAAAGGGAAAGGAAAAGGGAAAGGAAAAGGAAAAGGGCTGAGAGCAAAATTACAGGAAGAAGGAATGGGAATATCCCAAATTGGATGTGAGGCTGTCAGATCCTCACCTGGGACTGGGGAGCTGCAATTCCTGGGCCATAAATGCCGATCCAGGCTCCTCTCAGGAATCTTTGGGCACTGGAGCGCCCTGGATTTAATTCGGAGGGGACTCAGTCACACAAAATATTTTCCCGATGTTTCTTTGGTTAAAAGGTGAATTTGGAAAAACACTGATATGGAAATAAATCTCTGTAATGATGTAACATGCATTAATGTAAATATAAACAGGCATCTATAAATACCTCATGTACAATCTTATGGATAATTAGGATAATTAGGATAATGTGGAGCGGCCCTTCACCGTGTAGGTGGGAGCTCCTGGCAGATCCTCAGGGCTCAGGGTGGGAATTCAGCCGGGAATATCCCTGTCCTCGATGCCATTTCCTCCCAAGAGGGGATTTCATCCCGAGGTTTTTGGGTCAGGCTGTTCCATGCTGGATCCATCCAAGAGCTCCAGCCTGTCCAAGGACCAAGGTAAAGTCATTTTTGTTGTTGTTTTTAGGTGTTGTTGGAGGAGTTTCGAGCATTCTGGGGTCTGGTGCAGAACAGGGAGTGTTGAGTTACACTATATATATTATAAAAAATAATTAATTAATTAATAAAATAATAAAATAATAAAATAATAAAATAATAAAATAAAATAAACCTCTTCCCTAAACCCAAAAGTAACCAAAAAATGCCTCCAAATCACCAAAAATAAACATGAAAAAAAAACCCTAAATTTGTGACCTTCTGCACCTATTATATGTAAATATTATAAATTATAACCTTATAAAAGGTTATTTATCTTTTCTGTTTATATAATAACACATCCTATATATAAAATACTATTAAAAAAATGTCACTACATAATAATAAACAGGAACCATTAACAATAACCATTAAACAATAACTATTAAATGATGACCATTAACAATAACCATAAAAAATAACCATAACAAAATAACCATAATAAAAAATCATCAAAATAATCTTAACGAACAACCATAAAATAATCTGTAATAATCCTAATCCTTATCTACATAATAAAAAACTCTATACAACATCACAATCTCATCAAAAATATCCTTAACCCCACATTAAATACTACAGGGAGTGGGTAATTGTGGAGTTTAATTGTTCCTCTTTCCCCATTTAGGGGGGAGAATTCTGGATTCTTTCCTTTGTCCCCTTGGCTGAGTTCATTTCTCGCTCACGCTGATTTTCAGGGCGATTTTGGCTCACGTCAAGCTGGTCGTTAAAGCCACATTGTGCTGATAAAAATGCGTAAAACCCATTTTTAAAAATTTAAAAAAAAAAAACGGGGTTGGGAGGGCACTTATTTAGGGCACTTCTTAAACCGAAACGCTGCTTTCCCAGCCATTCCCGGCTCCTTTGGAAGCTGTTTTGTGGGACACCGAGGAGCCCAGCCCCGAGCTCCCGGGCTGATTTTCAAATGCTTTCAGATCCCATTGTCCCCAGCCCTATAAATATTATTTAAAAGCCTTTCTGAGAGCGCTTTTGGCCCGGGGGTGCCGCACAAAGCGCCAGTGTTCGGGGGGATGGATGCTGCGGAGAGGGCTTTCAGACAGCGCTGCTCTCCTTTCTCCTGCGCTGCTGAATAAAACCATTGCTGACACGAGCTTTTCCCGAGCCTCCTCTGAGGCATCGCCTTGTCCTGGGTCGTGCCTGAGTTGTTTGGGCTCGGGGTGCCTGGTGCTGCCTGGCTCGGGCAGCTGCCAAGAGCCGGGCTGAAATCGGGCGGGACAAAAATTGAACGGCGTTTCTTGTTCAGAGAGCTCCGTTCGGGGAGGTTTCTCCCTTTTGCTCTCAGATCCATCAGCACTTTCAGGGTCACGCTGTTTGTGGCACCGTCTCCTTCCCACATCCCTGATTTTCCCATGGATGAATCCTGGCCAAACCCTCTGCCTTCCTCTGGGGAAGGTGCAGGAGACATCCCTTTAACATTGTCCTTGGAGGAGAGGTTTGGTTGCCTGTGTGAGGAAATCAATCCAGAGGTTTCTGTTCAGAAAGGAGTCAGAGGAGTGCTGGGACTATATTGGAATAAAGGAAGCGGCCATGGAGCATTTCCCATGGGGTCTCTTCAATTTTGGAGGATGCAGCCTCCCTTTTATCCCAATTTCCTTCTCTATCCCCATTGGCCGAGGTATTGGAGAGGTGCAGACTTCTCAAAATGCCTAAGATCCCTCCCCTTTTCCAATCTGTAATTCCCCCCTTTTGTCTTTCCCTTATGGAATTTCATGCTCCTTCCCATGCTTCCTTTCATATCCCAATATTCAGTTTCATTGATCAGCACACCCGTGGTTTGTTTGTAAATGTGAATTCCAATGGAATCCTCCCCATTGTTTCTTTTATCCCTGGGTGCCCCTCTCATCTCTCACACACTCTTTGTGAACACAAGTTCCTCCATTCCTTTCAGGGAGGTTTCTCCCTTTTCCTCTCAGATCCATCAGCACTTTCAGGGTCAAGGTTGGCCACGCTGTCTCCTTCCCACATCCCTGATTTTCCCATGGATGAATCCTGGCCAAACCCTCTGCCTTCCTCTGGGGAAGGTGCAGGAGACATCCCTTTAACATCCTCCTTGGAGGAGAGGTTTGGTTGCCTGTGTGAGGAAATCAATCCAAGAGAAGTTTGTGTCCAGAAAGGAGGCAGAGGAGTGCTGGGACTTTATTGGAATAAAGGAAGCGGCCATGGAGCATTTCCCAATGGGGTCTTTCCAATTTTTGGAGGATGCAGCCTCCCTTTTATCCCAATTTCCTTCTCTCTTTGCCCATTGGCCGAGGTATTGGAGAGGTGCAGACTTCTCAAAATGCCTAAGATCCCTCCCCTTTTCCAATCTATAATTCCCCCCTTTTGTCTTTCCCTTATGGAATTTCATGCTCCTTCTCATGGTTCCTTTCATATCCCGATATTCAGTTTTATTGATCAGCACGCCCGTGGTTTGTTTGTAAATGTGAATTCCAATGGAATCCTCCCCATGGTTTCTTTTGTCCCTGGGTGCCCCTCTCATCTCTCACACACTCTTTGGGAACACAAGTTCCTCCATTCCTTTCAGGGAGGTTTCTCCCTTTTCCTCTCAGATCCATCAGCACTTTCAGGGCCATGCTCCTTCCCACATCCCTGATTTTCCCGTGGATAAATCCTGGCCAAACCCTCTGCCTTCCTCTGGGGATGGTGCAGGAGACATCCCTTTAACATCCTCCTTGGAGGAGAGATTTGGTTGCCTGGAAACTACAGCTGAGCCAACTGGAATTTCAGCTCCCAAGGAAATTCTGGGCTTTTTTTCTTCTTTCCCTCTCTTTTGGGTTGGAACAAAGGCTGCAGAATTCCTTCCAAACTGCCCCAAAATTGCTCAGCAGAGACATTTCAGTGCCACCTGATGCAGATGCTGAATCCAGAGCCTGGTGGAGGGTACAGAACATTTGCATGAGGAGAAGTTCGGGTGTTCTGTCCTAGAAAGGTTAAAATGGATTTTTCTGGAGCTGATTGAAAACTTTGACACCTCCTCCCACTTGGGAACCAAAGCTCTTGGAGGAAAATGTTTGAGTGGCAAGTTGTATTTTTGGCAAAATGCTGTCCTCACTTAAAAACTCCACGGCTGGGAGATTTTAGGGGCTTCCAGTTGTTTCTCCAAGCCCAAATTTTGGCTTCCTATTCATGCTGAAGCCAACCCAGAGATTTTTTTAAATCCTGGCCTGTTTTATTTCCAGCTGCGGGGCACTGCCTGTTTCTTCCCAGGTTTTAATGTGTAAAATTTGGAGGTTTAAATGTGTAAAATTTGGGGGTTTTAATGTGTAGAATTTGGGGGTTTTATTGTGTAAAATCTGGGGGTTTTAATGTGTAAAACTTGGGTGTTTTAATGTGCAAAATTTGGGGGGTTTAATGTATAAGATTTGGGGGGTTTTAGTGTGTAAATTTGGGGAGTTTAATGTGTAAAACTTGGGGGTTTTAATGTGTAGAATTTGAGGGGTTTGATGCATAAGATTTGGAGGTTTTAATGTGTAAAATTTGGGGGTTTTAATGTGTAAAATTTGAAGGTTTAAATGTGGAAAATTTGGGGGTTTTAATGTGGAAAATTTGGAGGTTTAAACGTGTAGAATTTGAGGGGTTTAATGTGTAAAATCCCCTGGCAGCTACTACAGAGAACAGGAGGAAAACGTTGGAGCTGCAGTGACCACGAGGTCTCCTCTCCTCTCCTCTCCTCTCCTCTCCTCTCCTCTCCTCTCCTCTCCTCTCCTCTCCTCTCCTCTCCTCTCCTCTCCTCTCCTCTCCTGATCTCTGATCTCCTCCTGCTCAGGCCTGGCTCTGCTCTCTGTGATCTCCCAGCAGCTGCTCCTCCTCCTCTCCTCGTGCTCATGGTTGGTCTCCCTGGCTCTGATTTGTGATCTCGTGCTCAGGCCTGGCTTCCCTGGCTCTGATCTCTGTGATGTCCCAAGCAGCTGCCTCTCCTCTCCTCCTCTCCTCCTCTCCTCCTCTCCTCCTCTCCTCTCCTCTCCTCTCCTCTCCTCTCCTCTCCTCTCCTCTCCTCTCCTCTCCTCTCCTCTCCTCTCCTCTCCTCTCCTCTCCTCCTTTCCCGTGGATGCTCCAGGGATCTCGGGGGGATCCAGGGACACTGCAGGTGGCAGGAGCTGCAGGGCTGTCACCCTCCCAGGGAGGGGACACTGATGAGCTGTGGCAGGGGCCACATTCCCGAGCTGGCTCCGGGAGCAGGGCAGGGATGGGGACATGGGCAGGAGCTGGGTCAGAGCACCAGGAGCTGCTCCCAGCACCGTGGACCCGAGGCAGAGGAAATCTGCTTTTCACTCCTGACCTCCCTGATCTGCTTTTCCCACCTGCTCCTGGTCAGAGGGGAGGGATGGAGGTCACTGCTTGGCATTTCTTTGACATTGTGCTGGTGTTAATATTAATTTGTGGTGAAGAGCAGAGAGTTCCTAAAAATAAATTACTGGAGAACTTCTCCTAAGATGCGCACTGAGGCTCCTTCCCCCTCTCCCTCTGGCATTTTGTTCCACCCCGGTTCATGGCATTGACAAATCCAGGGGTGGCAGGGTTTTTATTGCTGTGTTTCTGTGTCAGCGCTAAAAGGAAAGCGATGAAATTCATCTTTGGCTGCAGATGGACGAGGGGGAACGGCTTCCCACTGCCAGAGAGCAGGGATGGATGGGTATGGGGAAGGAATTCCTGGCTAGGATGGAATTCTCTGATTTGCTGTGGCTGCCCCTGGATCCCTGGCAGTGCCCAAGGCCAGGTTGGAGCAGCCTGGGACAGTGGGAGGTGTCCCTGGGACAGTGGGAGGCGTCCCTGGGACAGTGGGAGGTGTCCCTGCCATGGCAGGGGTGGCACTGGATGGGCTTTGAGGTCCCTCCCAGTCCAAACCAGTCTGGATTCTGGGATGTGATTCCATGAAATATTTGCTCCCTGTTGTGTTCATGACATTGGGACAGCAGAACTCAACCTGCAGGCAAAAAAAATTTGATTTTTTATTATCAACCATTCCTGAAGGGCACAAATGGGTTGGCTCAGGGACGGCACAAAGCTCCCATTTCTGAAGCCACACTGGATCCCTTCTTTTTGGTCAATTTTTGGTTCTTCTTCCCTTTGCTTCCTGCATTTTCAGGGGAACTGCTCAGACTGGGTGGGCTTTAAGGTCCCTCCCAACCCAAACCAGTCTGGGATTCTGGGATGTGATTCCATGAAATATTTGCTGTAAGAGCTCCGTGTTGTATTGGTGACATTGGGACAGCAGAACTCAACCTGCAGGCAAAAAATTTCTTATTTTTCTTTATCAACCTCTCCTAAAGGGCACAAATGGGTTGGCTCAGGGATGGCACAAAGCTCCCATTTCTGAAGCCACACTGGATCCCTTCTTTTTTTGTCAGTTTTCGGTTCTTTTTCCCTGAAATGCTTCCTGCATTTTCAAGGGAACTGCTCAGGCTGGATGGGCTTTAACGTCCCTTCCAATCCAAACCAATCTGGGATTCTGGGATGTGATTCCATGAAATGTTTGCTCCCTGTTGTATTCATGGCCTTGGGATAGCAGAACTCAACCTGGTAGCAAAAAAAGTCTTATTTTTTATTATCAAATAATAAAGGGCACAAATGGGTTGGCTCAGGGACGGCACAAAGCTCCCATTTTTGAAGCCACACTGGATCCCTTTTTTTTTTTGTCAGTTTTCGGTTCTTTTTCCCTTTGCTTCCTGCATTTTCAAGGGAACTGCTCAGGCTGGGCCTGTGCTCAGGGTAGAAAGTGCAAATGAAAAGCTCCCAGCTCCAGCTCTGCTGCAGTGGCTTCATTCAGAGCAGCCTTTTCAAAGCAGGTGCTGACCTACTTGCTTTAAATTGGGCCCTTTTTAACTGTACTTAATTAAAATTTATTCCTTTTTTATCCCGCTCCGTGAGAGCCCTTTGTGCATCCCTAGAAAGGGGAGCTCTGGGAATGGTGTCCCGGGAGAAATTCCGCTTTTTCCCCAATAAATTGTGCTATCCTGGCATTCAGAGCAGTTCAGACCTTGCACGTGGAAGCCTTTGTGATCCTGGAGGGTGCTCAGCAGCTCTCGCTGGGTTTTCACTCCCAATAAAAAGCAGGAAAGCGCCGGGAATTTTCGGGATGAATTCCCTGAGAGCGCAGCCCTCGGCGCTGAAAGCGGAGCCCGAATTCCGAGCGCTTCCAGGACATCCCCTGAAATTCTCTGGGAACAAAAGTCACTCACAGGGTTGTGTCAGAGCTGTAAATCCTCGCCGATCCGCGTTGACAGCGGGGTCTGACCCCCCCAACAATTAACATTTCACACCTCATTTATCCCGAGGCTGCCAGAGGGGAATCCCGGGATCCCCGAGGCCGCACGTGGTGGGATCGGCTCGGAGCTGGCGATGAAACCTTGGGCTCATTGAACTCTTCCCGTCTCCACAAGGAAGCTTCGGCCGTGTTTATTGGGCTGGAAATCTGCCGGCAAAGGTTGGGTTGCGGTTCATTAAAACGCGAGCAAACGATGAGCGGGACCCGCGTCTGTCACCGGGCTCGTCCCGGGGTCGTTGTTGCGGCGTTTGGAAAGGGAGCTGATGAGTTTGATCGTTCCAAAGGCAATTAGGAAAGGGACAAAATGATGGGGCAGCGGCAGGTACAGAGTGTGGGGAGAGCCCTGCCAGAGGCTCAGGTGCTGCCGAGAAACTTCTGACCTTGGGGATAAAATCGCTGTGCTGGAAGTGCTGGATCAGGAGTAAAATCAGTGTGCTGGGAAGGTTGGATCAGGAATAAAATCAGTGTGCTGGGAAGGTTGGATCAGGAATAAAATCAGTGTGCTGGGAAGGTTGGATCAGGAATAAAATCAGTGTGCTGGAAGTGCTGGATCAGGAATAAAATCAGTGTGCTGGAAGGGTTGGATCAGGAATAAAATCAGTGTGCTGGGAAGGTTGGATCAGGAATAAAATCAGTGTGCTGGGGGGATTGGATCAGGAATAACATCATTGTGCTGGAGGGGCTTTATCAGGAATAAAATCATTGTGCTGGGGGGATTTTATCAGGAATAAAATCACTGTGCTGGGAAGGTTGGATCAGGAATAAAATCAGTGTACTGGGAAGTTTGGACCAGGAATAAAATCACTGTGCTGGGGGTTTTGGATCAGTCAAAGCCTGAGGGGGTTTTTGAGCTTTTCTGAACTTTGTTTTGCCAGGTTTTCTCTTTTCCTGATCATGGAGGGGCCCTAAAGCCCATCCAGTTCCTCTCCTGCCGTGGGCAGGGACCCCTTCCACAGTCCCAGGTTGCTCCAAGCCCTGTCCAGGACAATTCCAGGGATCCAGGGGCTTCTCTGGGAATTCCATCCCGGGGCCTCAGACCCTCATATGGAGCAGTTCCTTCCCAAAATCCCATCCATCCCTGCCCTGTGGCAGTGGGAGAAGCAGAGGAGCTCCCTTCCTGCTCTGCTCCACCTCTCGAGGGAGATCCAGCTTTATTTATTTATTTGTTTAACTCCTTTATCCTTGATATTGTGGGGCCACAAGAGAAAATCCTCCCGGATCCAGAAGGATCCGTGCTCCCAGGAATTCACGTGCGGGTGTTAGAGATTCCAAAAGCAACCAGGGCTGCTCGGAAATGCTCATCCCTGTTTCTGTGATCCCAGCTCCTTGCCTTCGGATCAACAGGCACAAAATCCAGGAATTAAAGCATTTCCAGCACAGGGAAGTTCCCAAATGAATCTCACTTTTACTGGCTCAGAACCTGCAGGTGTTGGGATTTCCTGAGCAGCGTCTCCCAGCCTGTTTTGAAGGGAGCAGAATTGCACAGCACTTTAAAAAAGTCCTGAACGGGTCGAAATTTGAGGCTGGAGAGCGAATTCTGAAATGAAGATCTCTCGTTGGGGAATGTCAGAACTGAGTTTCGTTCCTTTTTCTGTGAAATAGTTTGATTTTTGATCTAATTGTGAAATAGTTTGATTTTGCTCTAATAGTTTGGTTTTTGATCTAATTGTGAAATAGTTTGATTTTGGCTCTAATAGCTTGATTTTTGCTTTGTGAAATAGTTTTATTTTTGCTCTAATAGTTTGATTTTTGCTCTGTGAAATAGTTTGATTTTTACTCTATTAGTTTGATTTTTGCTCTAATAGTTTGATTTTTTTTCTCTAATAGTTTCATTTTTGCTCTGTTAAAGGGTTTGATTTTGGCTCTAATAGTTTGATTTTTGCTCTGTGAAATAGTTTGATTTTGCTCTAATAGTTTGGTTTTGGATCTAATTGTGAAATAGTTTGATTTTTGCCCTAATAGTTTGATTTTTGCTCTAATAGTTTGATTTTTGCTCTATTAGTTTGATTTTTCCTCTAATAGTTTGATTGCTGCTCGGTTTGATTTTTGATCTAATTGTGAAATAGTTTGATTTTGCTCTAATATTCTCATTTTTGCTCTGTGAAAGGATTTGATTTTGCTCTAATAGTTTGATTTTGCTCTAATAGTTTGATTTTTCCTCTAATAGTTTGATTTTTCCTCTAATAGTTTGATTTTTGCTCCAATAGTTTGATTGTTGCTCTATTAGTTTGATTGTTGCTCTAATTAACCCATGGCTCGTCACTGGAAGGTCCCAGTAACATCTGAGATTATTCGACATGACATACGGCATTGCTCTCAAAACCAAAACATTATCTTTAATTCCATTCCCTTCCTAAACAGCACAAATCCCTCCATCTCTTTCCGGTCCGAATTCCTCCAGTTTTGTTCTCATGAAACACCTTGACAGTTGGAATCGGGAAATACGGGAATACCTTGGGAGTCAAAGGGAGGAAGAGCTGCTTCCATCAGCGTGGAAACGTTATCGCGGTCTCGCACGTGGCTGTTAGAAACATCTGCTCCTCTCATTAGCTCACGGAATATTTCATTTGTCTACACGTGGTGCTGGGCTCCCTTACAACAAAAAAATCAGCTCAGCCCAGGCTTAGAGAAAGGATCTGTTCTGTTCTGCTCTAAAAACGCTGAAATTCGGGTTTGAAACGGCGGCTCTGGGGGTCGTGGCCTCGAACAAAGCCCTGGAAGGGTTGGGGAAAAAGGGGTTTTGTAGAATTTGGGAGTCGGTTTGTGCAGTGTTCACGCAAGGGAATGGACTTCCCACAGGATGGAGAAGTGCAAAGCCCTTCATTGAGCAGGGACAATCCCTTCAATCCCAGCACACAAACAGCACAGAACCTCACACAAACAGCAAAGATGCACCCAGAGTGTCCCCAATCCCCTGCAGCATCGCCCAGATGTTCCCTGTGATGGGAACAGGTGAACAATGCCCTGCAAGGGCACAAACCACAATATTCCCACACAATTGCTCCAGAAGGGCACAAACCCAGCATTCTTTTGGCCAGCCCATCTCAGGTGAGCTGGATGTGTTTCCATGGTCACCTCTGGGCCCAGGGAAAGGCCAATTCTGGGCATTTCCAG